>JABFOV010000265.1:0-44511 GCA_022817685.1 Aradophagus sp. ZL-2020
ATTGATATGATACAGTCATGACTGTTTGTAGTATTTATATTGAGATTGTGACACCAATTGTGAATGCAGATATATGTACAGTACTTCATCGCAGATGGTTCAAGTATTTCTATACTATGCCGGCTGAGTTACATAATTCTTGCTAGTTTACATGTTTGTCCGGTTTTTATTTTTTTAAGGCTCAGGCTCACACTTTACTTGAAAATCATTAAGTTTTTTTCTTTTTTTTTTTTTTTTTTTTTTTTTTTTACATAAAAAACATCAACACAAATTTATTGGTCCACAATTTAGTAAAATTTGTCTCAATGTTGCTATCCAGATGCATCAATTTATGTCAAAACATAACCTAAAACTTAAATACACCAAATTAAAAAACGAAGCTGAAACAAGAACTGTCAGCTTGACATTTCGTCGGTTTATTCCTCGAGAACTCATAATACGATAATTTGTAAAAAGAACAAGTCACGAAATTAAGTGGAAGATAAAAACACTCGGCGAGAGCATGACTTACAAAACCGTTGGCGACGCCAGTTTTCGCGGAGCCGCCTCCGCCTCCAACCAAAACATGACGATTCGACAGCATCTGTACAGTGTACAACGGAAAATTGACCTTGGCCAAAAGGCTGCTCTGATTTCTTTGCGACATCGTTACAATTAACCAGAGCCTTTCCTATTGAAGTTCGCGCACTGCCACGTTCCACATGTAATTGTCACTTTTTTTTCCTCTTTAAAGCCGTATTTTCATAGCACGGAGTAAATGTCATCAATGAAAACAACTTTTTTTTCATTTATTTTCATCACTTCTTCCTTTTTCTCCACTTTTTGAAAATTAATTAAAAAAGCTCCACCCAGCTTGTTTGCACTTAATCAAATGAACACGTTTATTGTACTTTCTAAAATTAAAATTACCACATTGCTTCATCTCATGACATTACTTGTTTTTCCTTCCAGCCACGTGGTGGCGCGTCAATAGTAAAACTCTCCTCCTTCCCCTCCCCACTGTGGAGAAGCATGAAACGTGTCTGTATTTGTAGTGAAACAAAAGTCCATTGTTATGTTATGTTTCGCTTTCAATCACTAAGTCAATCCGTGGAAATTTTTTTTATATAGTTTATATTACTCCACTAGAATTTTTTTATTAACAATCAACAATCATTTTGGCATTGTTACATTTTTCAAAATTAAAATGTAAGTTTAAAAAAAAGTGTTGTTGATTGTAAATAGATAGTGCGATTATATTAACTTAATTAGGAACAGCTGATTAGGCGAATACTGCATTTTACTTTGTAATAATGGCTGAAGAAATTCACTTGAATCTATTAACTTTGAATTGTTGGTGAGTAAAAGAGACAATTTAAAATAAATACAATATCATTTTTATACTAGTGTTTTTAATATTGCAGGGTAAATTGTATGAAATAATAATGATTATAATAATAAAACAATAAAAAGTGTTAAGATAACCACGATGATAATAATTATATTCATTACAATTTCATTTTTATCAGGGGCATTCCGTATGTATCAAAAAACCGTTCTGCTCGAATGGATGCCATAGCAGATGCTATCGTTAATGGACCATACGATATAGTATGCTTTCAAGAAATTTGGTCAGTACAAGACTTCAAAATGATTTCAACAAAAGCACAAAGGAAGCTACCGTATTCCCATTATTTTTTTAGGTAAACTTTACAGACTGATGAAATAGATATTTGATTTTTATGACGTAAGCAAAAATTCATTAATATTTGTTTGTTTACAGAAAACATTATTAAAAAATAATTAGTTAAAGTAAACATTGCGTTAAAATATTTTTTTATATCTCTTTTCCACTTATGAAGCTTACTGATAAAAACATATAATAAATTATCTATTTCATTATGCAATTTGCAGTGGTGTTCTCGGTTCAGGTATATGCATTTTGTCACGTTATCCAATTCAAGATGTGATGTTTCATAAGTGGTCTTTAAATGGTTATGCACATAAGATTCAACATGGGGACTGGTTCGGAGGAAAAGGAGTTGGTCTTTGCATATTGAAAGTTGAGAATATTAACTTATATATATACATTGTTCATGTATGTATAAATTACATATAACAGTGAATGTATCTCAGTTCTATTTAACTTAGATAAGATTTTTTATATTCATTAGAAGTGTTTAATGAAATATTGAACCGAAAAACTGTGTAAAACTTATAAAATAAATTATATTTGTATAATTATAAAATATTTATAATTCTTGTATTTCACAGTTACATGCAGAATACAATCATGGTAGTGATGAATACACTGCCCACCGGATATTGCAAGCCTTTGATACAGCACAATTTGTTCGAATCACCAAAGGGGGAGCAGATGCCGTTATCTTGAGTGGCGATTTAAATGCTGAACCTCAAGATTTGGCTTACCGAATTATATGTGGAGCCGCTGGATTGACTGACGCTTGCTCAAGCAGTCTCAATAACTTAGGAACAAACGAATGTGCCAATAATAGTTATACTGACGCATCTGTAGCTCGCAAATTTCCAGATGGAAAGCGAATAGACCACATCCTATATCTTGGATCGAAACATTTTAAGGTTCCTGAACTGCTAACTTGATTAATGAAAAATTCTGTATAGATATCAAAATTTTTACAATTATTTTAACATTTCAGATGGAAGTTACAAATTTCCAACATCCATTACCAACAAGAGTTCCACATCAAAATTTTAGTTATTCTGACCATGAAGCAATCATGACTTCTTTTAAATTAAGTAAAGGTAAAAAGAAATATTTTTCTCAAATCGGAAGTTCATTTTAATTGAATTGATGCAAAATATAACTGTTTTTATTTTAGGAAAGGATGTTGGATGTAACATTGATATTAAAGATACCCTGAAAGAAGCAATTTTTATATGTGATACAGCGCTAAATAGTTTAAAAAAGCAGAAAATGTGGTACTTGTTAATCAGTTGCATTTTAATAGTTCCTCTTGTGTGGTCAATGGGACTGGATTACACAACAACATCACTTGGAGTAATCGTTGCAATCAACATACTCAAAATCTTTTTGATGGCAGTATTATTTTATGTCTTATTTATGTGTACCATTTGGAATAAATTGGAGAGAAATGCTTTAAAAGCATGTTCCTCATCGATGGACCTGTATTTAAATCAAATTACTGGAGGTTGCGATCGTAAAACAAATATTGAATGACAATTTAAGTTTTTTTAAAACAATTATTTTCAATCGCTCAATTATATTGAAGTGCAGTCTAATTTTACACTGAAAGTGACGGTATCATGAACCATATAACTAATTACAGAGTTTCTTATTTGTCCTTTTATAGTTGATTTGGAAACGATTCCTAAGAATTGTATATGTGTTTTTTCTTTTATTTTCGTCAAAAAGAAATAAAAGAAATAAAATTAGTTAGAACGTATTTCTACATATCTTATAGTAAATTTTATAACAAAAAATTTAAATGTTGAATTGTTATTATTGTTATTATCATTGAAATATTCAATTTAACAAAGTAATTAGTAAATAAATTTGAAAATAAATAAAGGTGTTTATTTATACACATGATACCTCAACTTATATAAGAAAAAAGGCAAACGGAAATCTATATATGTTCATGACACATTTACTTTAGTGTGTTATGAAGTATAATTTGTATGTGAAACAATTTTGTACAGATATATATTTCTAGGGAATATATATATATTAGGTATTTGACCGATTTTCTCTGCAACTTTCCCCACCAAAATAGGAGCTCAAAAACATTTTTATAAAGACGCATGCTTGTGTATAAGATTGTTTCTCAATCACGCAGTTACAGAACCATTTAGTGGTATTTCGTGCCTTTGCATAGAAAATCGGTTAATTGTATTTATAAAAACGAATGTAATAAAAATTATTTATTATGTTTAAAATTATTATTTAATTCAGTTTAAACACAACCTTTTAATATAATTACATTTTTTTTTCGATAAACTCAACAATAATTGTACCTATGCAATTTCCATGTTATTTTAAAGTTAAAATTAAACTATTATTATAGTTTTCGTAAATAAAAAAAAAATATATTAAAAGAAGTCGGGAAGTCACATAGGTCCAATCATGCAATCATTAACATGTAAGTTTATATATAAAATATCATTTTTGCAAAAATAAATATATTTGTGAAACTTAACTCCTATACTCATCTTGTTCAGCCTCATGCGACCTAGAATCACTCGGGTTTTTAAATCCTTAACATATTCATCTTTCTGTTTTTATCTTCTCTAACTTTTGCTATTTCAATTTCACATTTGCCCAAACAAGCCTGATTGATGAGAAACAAATTCATAGACAAAAGATATTTGCCAAAATGCGCGGTATATGGAAAAATCTGAATTTGGTGTTTGTGTCATTTGCCACAAACATGGACGAAACAGTATAACTCCCGTACCCCCAACAACCTTATTGAGATGTTGAAAAAACAGCTAGGTGAGACTTGAAATCAACGTTTCCTCACTCACTAAGTAGACACCTTCACCACCACATCAAGGTGCAGGTTTATGTGAACTTAACTCTCGTTTGCCTAATACTTTAAGTTATCTAGTTGGTAAGGGTGTATAAGTATTGCTACGCCTTAAGCACTTACAAATGAAGATTAAAAGAGTGAAGCAAAAAAGTGCAGCGATTACAAAAATATATGTATGAAGTATAAAAAATCTATTTGGCAGCCAGAGTATTGTAAAGTCAAGTGTTTTTTCTTCCGCATCTGTAAATCATTAAAATACTTCTTAAAATAATGTGAACATACATATGTTTTAACTAATGCTAATTACATATAACTGATATTTTAGTATCATAAACTCTGATTAATACGAGTTCCTTGTAGTCAGATTTTTTTTTGAGTATTTGATGTACAAAAGAAATATTGAACAAATATATATATTCAAATGAGTTCAAGATATTGGTAATTCTTACCAATATATGCCAACCCATAGCCCATATTAGCGACGCCCATGCGATAAGAGCATGTTGGAATTTGAAACTCATAAATATCACCATAATTGAGATTCATTTGGTAAAGTGGTGTTTTATGAGAAGGTATACGTTTTATTTCACTGTATTGTTCGGCTGCCATATCAAAACTTATGTACATAGCTTTATGCTCGTGTCCGGTAAAAATTATTTGCGGACTCAAATCCTTCACAACCTGATAATAAAAAACTTTTTAAGTATTTTGTGGTTTTTACTATTAATAAATACAAAACCATGTTTTAAAATACTGCTTAAACAATAATTGTATCAATTTACTTACCGTTTGAACAAACGTATCAGGTTGAAATAATAATGGCATATGACTAAGTACTACATTCGTTGCATTATTTTCCATGTATTCGTTTAAAAAAGCATTCTTCGATAAACGCGGTATAAAGTGTGTCATTCTGTTGACCTAAAAGTTATTATTTCAATATTGATTAACAAGAGCTTATATAAACTTTAAATGCACACATTTCATTCATTCAATGCATGAAGATTTAAGACTACTCTTTATGATTTTATATTCTTATCAAAGTGTTACCTTAGTGAAAACAACATTTTTAAACATCAGCTGGTCAGATTGTACAAATGAAAACTTGAACCTTTCATGAATTTTGTCATTTACAAAATCATCTTCTCCTCCAATGTCGTTGTCTCCTGGTAAATATATTTTCTGCACGAAAAATAAAAATGAAATATCTTGGGATAAGTAATATATCGAAAAGAATGAATTCTATTTATTATTTTACCATAATATGATCTGGCGTATGAAATATAGAATCAAATCTGTGCTTATACTTTTCAAAGTCTTGAAAATTTGATATATGACCTTCGTCCATTAAATCGCCAAGAAATATTACAACATTTGGTTGGGTATATCGCACTGCATTATAAAAAGTTTTATATAAGTACCTGAAAGCATTATAATACATGAATCAGATCATTCAGAAAAATGTATTACAGCAATAGAACATTTATTTTACATATATAATTTTTTTTCTTTAACGTATGCAGATTAGTATTAATTAATTATACCGATCATTATCCCAAATAGATATAGATGATCCAAAGTAATTTTCGTGAACTGTTCCCAAAATTTGTGGATCAGCAACTACTAAAACAGTCACACAGTGAGGGCATTTTTTTAATGACCATTCAAAACTTGTTATGTAATATACTACATATTCATTAAAAACCACCAGAGCAGCTAAGGTCAAAAAGACGGATAAAAGTTTGTATTTTTCCCTAAAACAAACATTAAATTAATTACAGTTATATTTTTGATGCATTAAATAAGATGTAATTTCTTTTAAGAATAATTTGAAGAAAGATTTATGAATGCTTTAATGTTTATCAGCTAACTTAATTAATTAATTTGATTAAATAATTAAAGCTAATTATCTTAAAAACTGACTTAATGTTTTACTTACTAATAGAAGTTAAGGAAAATTGCAAAAAGAAATAATAAAGGTGTAACATTCACAGATACAACTACTATCATTACAATTTTATAATAATTAATGCAAACAATGATTGATTGGAAAAAAAAATTAATACTTCTTCAAATTAAAAATTACCTGTTACGCTTTATCATTATGTTTTTAAAACATTACGAGCCTTTGGCAAAAATTAAGTAAACATTCTTATTTATTCACTACAAGAAAATTCATCCAAATGAACCACGTTTGCATATTAAAATGCATCCCTGATTTTTTTTCAACCTGAAAAATTTTAAAAGAAAAATTATCTCTTTCTTAACAAATGTTTAAATTTAACACTGGGCTACTCTTATACTTTGAAATTCAAATTTGACAAGTGAATTTATTAATCACAACATATAATTACGCATGAAAAAAATTATATTCATGAATTAAGTAAAATCAAGCGTGCAAATACAAAAATCGCTTATGTATTATTTATTTAGTGATATTTTACAAAACGCACGAAATACAAACAATTACATTGAAATTTTTAAATAATTGATGTGCATCAAAGGTTGCTTATAGACGAGTCAGTCTTAACAGCCTTTATTTACTATTCAAATAATTCATAGTATAGCTATTCTGGTTAAAAAAATCTATTACTTCTTCGTCAAGATGAATGGTTTTTAATCGTAATTTTGTCCATGTAAAATAACAATCAAAACTCATCAGAAATAAGCAAAATACCATTTAAATATAGAAGAAGAATCGAAGAATTGAATGTACAGATTGTTTAACAGAAATCAATTGTCACACCTCTCATTAACCAATTATACATTTATTTATTTGATCATATTCGATTATCAATATTTTTTCAATAAGATGTTTGCCGATAAAATTCCGCTGTTTCATATGTTATCCACTCTTTTCCGATCAGTATGAATTATTATTTTACTTAGACGAAATAACGATTGAAAATTGTTAATTTTCATGGGACTTCATTGAGAATTCAATGGTTTTTAATTATTTTTATTGAGACCGTTCAACAAGAGATATTTACTTTTCAAGTGATTTATTTATTATTTAAAAAATTAATTCAATTCAAATGATTAGTTAATTTGTAAAATATCATTTAAAGGGTGAATTCTATTGTCTATTCATTCTTAAACCTTTGTTGTGATTATTAAATTACACCCGTCTAAGATTTATATATTATTACAAACATTACAAATGCATAATGCACCTCAAATAATCATAAATCAATAGTTACTCAAAATACAGAACACTTTGGCACTTGCAACGACGAATGCACACTCATATTTCATTAATCTTGTTTGTCATAAGTACTCATTAATTCAATTTTACATCGCTCAAGCGCGACATACCAACTACTTTGTTCACATTACGCTACGGCGGTTATTAAATTTTGCATCCACGTAGTAAAGAAGTCTAATTCCTGTCTACGAGGCTCCACCTGATGCTGAGCGAGTGAGACGCAAGCTTCGTTTGAACTCCATTAAAAAGAGACGCCAATAACTTGTTTACAGTCTTATTCATTCTCCTTTTTGTTATTAAAATGTGGATATGCAAATATCACTTTTTATTCCGAATAACATATTAACTGAAAAAAAGAGATGGAAGATAAAAACTCGATTTTAAATAAAAGGAACGTATTCTGACATTGAATCTTTTTTTCTTATAAGAGACAATAAGATTTAAAAAACAAACAAGTAAAGACCGCCATCTGGTAGCCAATGATATCTCTCATAATACCGCGTACTTTAATTAATTGATCATTCTTAATCATCGGTACAATAAAAATTGATAATATAACAATAATTACTTACAATTTTATTCACTCAATTATTCACTTTTCACAACAATTAAAAATCACTACACAATCGTATGGTTTGTCATTCCTTTTGGTTACATTTTGTCTCCCGTCCTTTCAGAGCACATGCTTGCTCCATTACGTTCCTGGATATCACGTGTTCGTCAACTGTATAACTGAAGATAACTTCAAGCATGTCGTTGTTATCGTCAGGCAAGTTTGAGAATCGAAAAGACGACACGAAAAATAGGTGATAAGTTAATAAAGACAGGAACCGTGGAAGGAAGAGTGACGTACTGGTGGTTTAAGTGCCGACGAAACGACGACTCAATTTTGCGTGAAATCGACGTGCTGACCGCAAGGGGCAACGCAAAATGTGACACCTTTTTTCGCAATATTTCATATAACCTTTTATGATCATACGTTCCAGCGAAGTTCAGCTTTGTATTTATTTCGCATGACATATGTGCGCCGTCGGGTGTCAAAAGCACATGGTAACGTGACTTTCGCTGTCAATAATTTTTTCGAGTCTCAACAATTGTTGTGCAGTGCTGTAGCAATTAATGGAATCAAATTATTTAAATTGTGAGAGTATTAATAAGATCAAATTGTGTAAACGACTTGCTTATAAATGACAAGCGATATTATGATTATAATCATTGGGAAATGTTGTTTTGCAGAATATATTTTGCTAGCTGCGAGGAAAATGGCCAGCTACATTTTATTGGCCGATTTAAAAAATTTGTGAATTGTGATTTCTCAGAATTTGTTCAGAGGTGTAAATAACTACAAAGATGGGTACCATTGCATTAGAGGAGTACGAATTAATGAAAGATCCTAAATATAGAGTGTAAGTATTTTTACAGCTTTGTTACAGCTGATCAAATTTAAAGCGTGCAATTAAATGGTATTGAAATTTGATTTTTTAAGTTAGATTTGTGTTCACTTTGACTTGAAGTGAATATTGAAGTAAATGTTTAAATTGTATTAGTATGCATTTTATAATTACATTTTGAAAACTGTAAATTGAAATGAAATGTGTTTAATTGTGAATTATGACATTGTTTTAAATTATAAAATATCAATTTTACAAAAATATGGAACAATTGAGAATTATTTCATCAAATCAAATATAGATAAATTAAAATATTTTGTTGATGAAGACATTCGCCACATTTTAAAATAAATATAAAATGAAACGTTATACATTAAGTACGAGTAATTAAAATCGACTTCTGTTTCTATCTAGATTTATTTATAATTTACTATTATTTGTGATTTTTATAGTCACTTAAAAGTAATATTAAATGTTATATAAAAAATGTGCTATTAAATCTACTAATATAAAAGAGAATTAATTTAGAATTTGTTTTGAATAATGCAATGTTCTAAAAATCTTTGTTTATCCTAAAAAACGCTTGGCACAGTTTCGTCATAATTTAGAAAATCAATTAATTTTACTTATAATGAATCAGCGTTATCATAAAGGCATTTCTTATTTTGCAAACATTGATAAATTTAAAGTACATAATAAAGATAAATCATAGTCTGTTCTCTATAAGTATTAGTCATAACTTTTCAATACTATGATGTTAATGAAGACTGAAATTAGACACATTGTTTACAGTTACAATCCGAGGAACTATAATTAAATACTATGCATTTTTAATTTTCTGTTTTGATGATCATGATTTCTTACTTTACCTTTAATCAAGATTCATATTTATTCGTTAATTTAATATACATGTAATCAGATTATTAAGAATGTTTAAAACATTAGTAAACAAACATAGTAATAACTTGCTCCATTCTTTAGCAAAAAATCAAACAACCGTTCACTCGTTGTGTAACTTCTTATTTACATAAATTATAAATGGATAAAAGTTGGAAGAGAGAAGAATGAACATTGTAAATCCGTTATTCATTTCCGTGATTTTTGTTACTCATACTTAAACAAAGTCTGAATTTAGGTTTATTTTCATTTGATGAGTCAAATGTCAAATTATCATGTTACTCTAGTTTGTTAGTCTTCTAAAAAAAAATCTCACTTATTTTATATGATAACGATAAGATAATGTATACAAAATTTCAACTTTTCAATTATAATGCTATTCAATAAAATATTAGTAATGAAATGAAAGTCTTTTATCTTATGCAATAAAAAAATGAATCGTTAAAAATAAAAATTAATTGTTAACGTCTTTATTATTATTAAAATAATGAAAATTTAATTATAATTTTAAGTAATGAAGTAATGTTAATTAAGTTATTTTATTTTTTTTTAGATATGTATCTGCAGTGGATAAAGCGTTGAAAAATTTTGAATACACGAGCGAATGGGCGGACTTGATATCCGCCCTTGGCAAACTCAACAAGGTTTTGTTAAATTATACAAAATTTCCTGTGATACCTCGCAGAATCAAAATATCAAAAAGATTGGCGCAGTGTATGCATCCTGCATTGCCTTCTGGTGTTCATCTCAAAGCTCTTGAAACTTATGACATTATTTTCAAATGTATGGGTACAAACAGACTCAGCCATGAACTTTTTATATACAGTGCGGGTACGTTCTTTACTCTTTTTTGTGCAGAAGCATTTCTACAATTATTTTTAATAATTATAGAAAAACTGTTGCATACTTTAATTATATTCTAAATCTATAATATTATTTTTTCCATTGCAGGACTTTTTCCACTGTTAGGCAATGCAGCTATGAATGTGAGGCCATCATTGCTGACAGTATATGAAACTCACTTTGTGCCATTAGGAGAAAGATTAAGGCCTGGATTGAGTGGCTTTTTAAGCGGCGTTCTTCCAGGTTTGGAGGAAGGTTCTGATCATTTTGATAGGTAATGTTCTGCCTTTACTTGTTTTATATGGAAGACAGATTAGTTGGTGAAATAATCAAATTCGTGAGTAAAACATTCTTATGGTTTTTCATCTAATATCAACAATTAACTTTTAGGACTAATTTATTGTTAGAAAAAGTATGCGAAGGAGTTGGCGCTGAGCACTTTTATACATGTCTTTGGGACTGTTTGGCCTCTAATTCAGGAATACGTTTGCCAGCAATATCGTTTGTTTTGACCCATTTCAACAAGAAACTGCCAATGGAAAAGCAGTTATATATTATGGGAACCAAAATTGAAATTATGGTGATTAAAATTTCATTCGTATCAAAAATACTGATAAATTATAATTAAAAATGTATAAATTGATAATTTGTTATTTATATTTAATGAATAACAATATATTTTCAATCAATCAATAGGTATCTGCACTGACAGCATGTGTTCAAGACAGTTCAGCGTTGGTGCAAAGAAGTGCATTAGATTTATTGCTTATCGGCTTTCCAGTTCATTGTAGTCAATTATGTCATAACGATATGGTTGCATTATTGACAGCTGCCTTAGTAACTATATTGCGTCGAGACATGAGTTTAAACAGGTGATAGATCTATCATTAAATAACACGAAGATAATACAAAACTGATATTTTTAACATTGTAATTGCATTTATGCTTCCTTTCTATTCATAGACGTTTATTTGCGTGGCTTTTGGGTACTGAAGTAAATACTTCCATTTTGAAAAAACACACAGACAATGTAATGCCAGACAACAATTCCTCTGCCTATTTTGAGTTATATTCAAAAAATCTTTTAATCGAATCCATAAAAGTGTCCCTGAAAACAACATATGAAGAAAATCCTCTGGACTTGCGACCATACAGAATTATGGTTTCGTTGTTAGATAAGCCAGACATTGGGCCAGTCATACTGGATGATATTTTATATGAAGTTTTTCGGTAATACATAGTCCATTCATTTAATCACATACATTTAATTTGTTCATAACATAATTGTACTAAAGTATCAATGGTACACCGAAAAAATTGAATTGATTTTCTTTTTTAAACAAAAGTAAATAAATTTTCATTTTCAACTTGTAATTAATTTAGGATTCTTTACACAGAACATTTTACAACGCCTGCATCCATGTGGAAAAAAGTTCAAAATCAAACGAGGTCATCAAGTCTGTGAATCTTCTTTTCTCAACCCTGGAGCCCCAGTACATTTGGTTGCACTGTGGCATGCTGTACCAAAAAGCTTGCCATGCTAGTGCAAAAAGCAAAGCCAACAACAACGCCATCAACAAATCCGCAGTAAAAATCGTTGGCAGTGGCGATCCTGATTTGTTCGAAGTTTGTGCTTTGACCGAATTTCTTTTAGACTCGGTGTCTCTTGAGACGTCGATTGACACGCCATCTGAACACCTTCCTGTACTCTTTCACGACATCATTATCAAACTCACGCAGAGCATTAAAAATTTGTCGTTAGCAGAAATCACGACGAGCTTGGCGCTTTGCGCGAAAATTTTGTCTAAAGTGCAGCCTGCCATGGCCACCTCACAACAACCAGAGAAACTTGCAGAAACCGCAATCTCTCAAGAAAGTAACGTCAACAGCAATCCAATCAGTGAGAATGACTTAATGGCGATACCGTTGGAGAAAAGTCAGTCTGATAGTAAACTCAATAAATCGGATGGTATACATTCATTGGTAGATAAAATTTCGAGTCCGCGGAGAAGGTCGAACTCAAGTAGCGGGACAAAGAAATCAGAGAAAAAGGCGAAAAAGAAATCAAGTCGAAGCACGTCAAAGATTAGCGACATTTTTGTAAACACTGAAGGCAGCAGCATATCAGTTATTATAAATGATGATTCGAAGCCTTTGACGCGTAATAAAAGTATGGAAGATTTGAAAATTAATTACCCCGAAGTTCAAAATGATAAGTTTTTATCATTGCAAAAGTCACACGCTTCAACGGAATCACTAGTTTCAGGCAGTAGTGTACCTTCGCCAATGCTTTCACCATCGCGACAAGCCCAGTGTTCTATGTTAGAAAAGTGTCTTCGGTATGTTTCTTTTTATTTTGTTGATTTTTTTGACGATATTTCAAAGAGAACAATAAAACATGTTTAAAAAAATGCTATTATAATTTAATACTCTTTATGTTTATGTAATCTGTATATTCACTTGATTTTATAAATAAATGTAATTACTTCTAGGTCTTATGAACGGTTTTATGTGAAACTAGTCGAAGGTCGTATGCTAGAAAGAGAGAGGCCAGTAAGTCAACTGTTTGAGGAACTAACAATTTTGATGCTTCAAGATGATGTAAACGATCGAACAAAGAAACTGGAAGACCTGCTTAAATCAAAGATCAATGCGAAAGATTCAGAAGTAATGGTTCCAATTGATATAACTAATGAAGAGCATAAAGTAGCAGATATTTCAAAACTGCATCTGTCGTCTGTTGTAAATGTCGACGACTGGCAAAAAGTCATAAAAATAGCTTCAAGTCTACTTGTGGAGTTGTCCACATTTCCTACATACTTTTCTTCGGGTGATGGTCTTATTAGTGACGACGAATCAACAGATCAAATTTTGCCTGATTGGCTGAAGGTTTTGGTGGTGTGCTCATGTTGGCTAACAAAGCAACCATCATTGCAACTCATTTCAATAGCTACGTTTTTAGATTTGATTGCATTGTACAAAGCTCACAGTGATATCAAATCGCAGAATCAAAGTGGAATAGGTATTACGACTGTTGTGATGATGCCTTTGCTAAAACGTTGGCATATGGCATACCTTCACCAAAAAACAAATGTTTTCCAAATACTGGCACATTCTTTGTGGAAACATCTTGGTGAATTACCACCGCATAAATATCGAATATGGTAAGTTTATACATTTTACCTTCAATCTTGAAGTTTCATGCAGAATTTTAAGCGGTTATGTGAAGAACAACCAACAACAAATTCCTAACACTTTGAAATTTTGTAGGTGCGTTGAACTGTTATACGAGTTACACCACGCCTTAAATGAACTATGTGACGCGGTCGAAGATGTGATTGGTTATTCGTTGACTTGCAATGTATTTGAAAAACGAATCGAAGCATTTAATAGGTTCATTACACTTTGGCATTTGGGCAGAGATGTCGAATCCAACAGCAGGTCGCGGGGATATCAACGCACTTTTGATAAATCCTTACTCAAAGTCCTCGACAATTTACAACTGGCCGACAATTCGCCCCTTAAATTACAGGCCCAATCCTGGTTACTGCACTCACTCGTGCGTGGTGATATCGGACGGGTGCTCACTCCAATTTTACAAATCCTTTTGGATCCTTCGACTTGTCGTATGAGTGTTTTACACGTTAATATTCAGCACAGTAACATCATTCTGACAAAGAGCGAGGCTACCGAAGACAGTAAGTCTGATACCCCCGATGAGAGTGAGGGTGCTACCAACATTTACGCAATAAGTTCGGTTGATGGCAATGTAATATATCATGTGAGCAATGGTCCAACGGAGCATCGTAAATCTCGACTTACGCGGCGTCGTCGAAAAAAGCAGCAACAACAGCCAATCAACCCAGTCAAAGTTAAACGTATTTTCGCAGTTACCACATTGGCTACTGGCGGTGACAAGAAGCTTCGCTATGTCACTGAGAAGAATCAATCGGCCAAGGAACTGGAAGTTCCTCCGAGTATATCTGGGAACCGTAAGATTTCGGTCTTCATTAATCCGTTATCAATGAACTGTAATGATAATTCAACGGATTCGCTAACAGAGGATGAGACTTCGTCAGTTATAAATAAAAAATTGTGCGCGGATCTGCTGAAAAATGTTAAGAGGTTCAATAAGACAGATTTAGATTCGACTGGAAGTTTGGATGATAATTTGTTCGAGGCATTGAAGGTCAAAAATAAGAGGGAAGAAAAGAAGGTGAACGGTGAGGCGGAATCGCTTGCCGAGTCAATTGACAATAGTTTTGATTCCAGCAGTCCTGAAATTTCTGATAAGTTCGCCAAGTTTAAAAAAGAGATTGCTATATTGCCGAATTCCAGGTTTATTTCATTATAATTGGTTTAATTGATTAGAACAGCAAAAACGTTCCATTAAAAACTTCTGTTCGTTCGTATTTGTTTAATTAGCTTCTTATCATTTCTTATTCAGTTGTGATGAATTTTTTTCTGGAACTCCTTTGCTTGTAATAATATTTATAAATTAAATGTGAACTAATGAATTAATGTTTTTGGTAATTAATGTTTGATAATTAATGTTCTTTTGATTTACAGTAGGGAAATACCAGGAACGTTAACGAAAGGAAGATATCGAAGTTCAAATGAGTTCACTATGAATTATGATATTCATGATGTTAGTGGCAGTTTCGAGGCTAATAGCGAGGTACCTAGTTGGACAATGGGTGATGAAGATGGCGATTTAGAAATTAGCACTGCAGCCGAAGAATACTTTAACAATCCTGACAGTGTGAGCATTGTAGAGGCAATTTTAAACGATGTGATTGATGCGGCTATTCAAACAAGTGAAATGGCAGACTCTTCCAAGGTATAAATCAGTAAAATAATTAAATATATTATTATTTGTGATTTGTTTGTATCAAATTTGATAAAAAAAGAACAGTAGAAGAATAATGTTGCATTTCAAAATTCAGTCGGACGATTCTATTCAACTGGATACAGAAATAAAGCGAAATGGTGTTGGGGTTCATAATCTTCACTCACATATGCTTTTATACTGTGGTGTTTATGATTCTACACGGTCGCTGTATGCTTTATGTACACTGAGAAACGAGATCCAAACAAACGCCAGAGTATTTCTGTGTTCTGCCGCGACGACTGGTATTTCAAACAATACGAAAAACACACTTTTAATCAATTTGTTGGGGAGACATCGAAAAAGTATATTTGGTCGAAATTTCCATGGTGAAATCGCTAATACAGAGTTTGTTTCGGCATACAGAAGTAGTATGTACTTGGAGGTTTTGATTAGCATTTGCCTTTACTTTGCACGAAGCTATTATCCTAATCTTGGTCAGATGAGGCTTACGCAAGAAGAAATATCAGGAAACAGACAAGTAAGTTAATAAATAAATGTACATTCGTCAGTCACTATGTTCATTCACTAAATTTGTAGACAAAATATAGCTTGCTTTCTTTAAAGTTATCTATTTATCCATAAGTTACACGATTAAAATAATATTTTTATAAATAATGTTGAGTCAACTTATTTAAATTTATACAAAATTACATTTTTCATCTTAGGTCCAATTAGCAAGTGTTGAACTTCTTACTTTAATTTTTTCCGAATTAATACCAATTGTAAGGGATTCCGGTAAAGGCTTTAGTTGTTACATAATTGACTTACTAACCAAATGCAAAGTACAAAAAGTTGCCCTTCATTGCCTGGTATCAAGTGTCCTAAGTATGAAAAGCGCCCAGAAGGAGTACGATGAAGCGTTTACATTTACTGAAGAAATCGTGCTTTTTAATGATCCTGTTATAGACATGGATACTAACAAATGTAAATATCGTGCAAGTGATCACACAGAAGCTTTCCAGATACAACTGTTGAGGTACTTTATCTTGTTCGATTGCAGAAATATGTGATAAGAGACGTACTAAGATAATATCTAATGATGACGACTTACATAACGAATATGATTTTATTACCGTTTCAGACTTCTTTTAGCACTTATAATGTTGGAACATCAATGTGGAGTGCAGAAGGGAGAAGAAGCTAATACTTCAACTGCGTCTTCCATTGCGATGAGTCCGAATCGATCGAATTATAATTTATCAGGAAATAATTTAAAATACATTCCAGGGTTGTCAATTCCACAACAATCAATGTTCATTGCCAGTATTTTGAGTGCATTAAAATTGGTACAACTTTATGCATTATTGAAAAAAATTTAATTAATGTTTAAAATTAAACCAATATAGTTAAGATAAATATTAATAAGAACAGTTTTCTTCTATTTCATTTAATTTTCAATTAATATCTCAATTTTAAATTAATATTGATAATTTATTCTAGAATCATATGCGTCATTTGCACCAGTATTGGACGACTTTAGTGACATCAAGTTTGCCATTTATGGGATCGGCTTTAACCCAAATCATGACAAGCGTAATTCACCAGCTTTGCAACAACATCGAACATCTGTCATCTTATTATGTCAACGATAGCACCAATACGCAGATTCCAAAACTCGAAGATATAAGCCTTGTTGAATGCTGCTTGCCAGCAGATTATACAGTGACGCATTTAGAAGCATTAACATTTTTGTTGCATTATTGTTTACTAGACACTTCACAGCAAATCGGATTCTCGTTCAATCAACCTTTAAGCGGTTCTATCCAAACCAGCGTACCTAGTTCTAATCCTGGTCAAATTTTCAATAATCTTATACATGTATTTATGCCAGGACCTTTATCTCCTGTGAGTTTAATAAAATGTGTAAATAAAATTACTTTTTGATTCATAATGTTGTGAAATATATTTATACAAAATAAATTTCACAAATCAATTTCCAGGACATTGGTGGTTCAAAAGATAAGAATGTGACGAGTGAGCAGCTTTTGAACGCTCGTAGAACTGCATTAAGTCACTTGCCACGAATAATAGCGTCATTATCTGCGCTGTGGCAAGCAGTTTTGGCAATCAAAGACAAGTTAGTATGAACGATAATTTTTGCGTAGAGAATTTAATGATATGACAAAACGTAATAAAGATATTGAAATTCTTGAAATAATTCTGAATTTCAGTGAACAGGCAAGTTGCGTTGTGGGTAATCCGAGAGTAGTAAAACATCAACTGATAGAACTTTTGTCTCCGATATCATTCCATCACGGAGTCAATTTCCTTGCCGCTGTGGCTGTAGCCTGGCATGAAAGGAGGCAATCAGTGAACTCAAAAAAGGTCAATATTAAAAATAATATCAATTTATCAATTACTTGATTTATTTATAATTGATCCATTATCAAACTTTGCCAGCAGGTTTTGCCAGAAGCTTGTCCAAATCAACAAGTGATGGTACATTTGGTGGGAGCGATTCGAGTTATGCCAATTGACACTTTAGTGCAAACAGTGCATCAAGTGATAAAGACACTCCCTCCGATTCAAGGTGTTAAGCAAGACTTTTCTTTGGAGGTTTCTGTGTTAGAATTACTGTATGTATATATGCAGAGTAACGCATCGCAAACTCTAGTCGAATCGTGGACTTCAATGCTTGGCCTGCTGAAAGAAGGCTTGTCATTGAGCGCGCCTGCACAATTTTTGTTACTAGCTATACTAAATGAATATGTACAAAAGTGTCCGTTGATGCAAGAAAAAAAGGACATTAAAGATTTACAAGATATATCAGCTAAGGTAAATATACTAATATGTAGTCTTTGAACACGATATGAAATAATTTCTTAAACTTATAATTTTGTTGCAAAGTTCTATTTAAAAAAATTTAAAAACTATTAATTAATTTTTTTAGCTGATAGAATCATGTTCTCAAATTGCCGGAGCGTGTTTAGAGCAAACAACGTGGTTGAGGAGAAATTTAGCAGTGAGGGAAGATGTTCTAGATGTAGCAGAAGGATCCACAGAAAATAAAGAAATTAAAAATGGAACTGGTATAATTGGCTTCCTTTTTTTTCAGTTCATACTTAATTAAATTTAAAGAATTATTTGGATTTTATATTTAAATTGTTACTAAACTTTTCTTTGTCATAAAAAATGTCAAATAATCAATAAGCGATTGACGTATCAGGTGTAATTATATTAATTATATAAACCGTTATTTTGATTTGTTTTATTAGCTTCGCCTGGAACTCCACCCAACACAGCTTACAGTGTACAAGCGCAAGCAGTTTTGGCTGAAATTTTGGCTCCGCTGTTAGACGTTAGTTACGGCTCGCAAGAGAAGGAACGAGTCGCAACGTTGTTAACTAATTTGATGTACAACGTCACACCATACCTTAAAAATCATACGTGAGTTTAAATCTAATTTACATTTCTTTTCAATTACTTCAATTCAATATTTAAGTAACAAGTAAATACACGAGTTTGTTAATTGCAGAACAAAAAATATAGCTTCTTTCACGGCTTGTTCACAATTATTGAGCTCGCTTTCGGGATATCAGTACACGCGGAAGGCGTGGCGCAAAGATGTGCTCGATTTATTATTGGATCCTGCCTTCTTTCAAATGACTCCCCCTTGCTTGCCTTACTGGAGAACAATAATCGACAATTTAATGACACACGACAACACTACGTTTCGCGATTTATTAAGTAAATATTCATTTGGACAATTACTATTATGCAGTTCTATTTAACATCGATATTTAAAATTATTATTAATGACTTCAATATTTAATGTTGATTTTAAGCAAAGATCAATTTAAAAAAATTTCTATATTGATATTATAAAATTAAAAAATTATTCACTTATAAACAAGAAACTAATTATTGTAAAGGTTTTATCCAAGTAATCAAATTCACTCATAAATTTGTAATTTTGTTTTAGACAAAGTTTCTTTGGCGCAAAGTAGCAGTATTAGTTTGTTTTCTTCAAAGGAACAAGAATATGAGCAAAGAGCGCAATTACTAAAAAGACTTGCATTTGTTATACTTTGCAGTGAAACAGATCAGTATCATAAATATATGCCTGAGATTCAAGGTAAGTTGTGAAAATTGAATTCAATGCCAGTTAAGAAGAATTTGTTAATAAAACAGAAAATTGATCTCAAAATTAAATTAGTTTTGTATTACGTAAGTAGTATTATACAATAATATCTTTTGTCTGTTTGATTAAAAAGTTTAATGATTAAAATTATGAAACCTTTGATAACTATTAGTTTTTCGTTGCAGAGAGATTAGCTGACAGTTTACGTTTGCCTCAAGTGATACCTTCAATACAAGCTCAGGTGTTTTTATGTTTTCGAGTGCTACTATTGCGCATGTCCCCGCAACATGCAACGTCTCTGTGGCCAGTAATTGTCAGCGAATTGGTACAAGTTTTTTTGCACATCGAGCAAGAACTGACCACGGATACCGAAGAATTCAGGTATCAGTATTTTGCATCAATCGGTATTTTAAGCTGATTTCACGGTACTGCTTTTTTGCGTACTAAGTCGAACATAATGTCCTCATTTTATAACCCATAATATTACTTCATGAAAAGAAAATACTTCAGTTGGCATAAAAATAATGTTGTCATTGTATAATGTATTACTGAAAAATAGTAGAGAAGGAAAATATCATTCATAATAATATTGGTAAATGTTTTCTAGTCAATGTGAATAATGATATTTGTTATTAATAATTGTAAATGCAGAATCATCGCTTTTAGATAAAATGCTTATTTTAAGCTACTGTAAGCAGTATGTTTATGAATAGAAAATTTAAAGCTATTGAGTAATTTCTTGTAATAAAAAAATTAAAAAAAAAAAAATTTAAGTACCTCTAAAGCAAAATTACAAAAATATATTATCTTATAAAATAATTTGGCTGGTTCACCTTGAATGGTTTGGTTATAATTATAACTAACACTATGATTAAAAATTTACTAAAACCTAACTTTAATGTAATTATGTCATTTGTTCTGTTCTATCAACTTTTTCATGGGATTTACGGTTCCGTATTAATATGAATTTGGTGTTGGGATTGCAGTCGTCAAAGCAGGTAATCCATATGCACTTTGCAGTTGTTGAGATTTAAAACAAAGGAAATAAATAAATAAATAAAATATTAAACAGTTAAATAGTAAATGTATGTATTTCTTTATATTTATTATGATTATGTAAATTTAAATCGAAATTTGTTTAATGTTTCAATTTTCGTTTTTCTTTTAATCAAAATTATAATATTTGCGTTGTAATTTAATTCTCTTTTAAAAGTAAAATTTTTTTTTCAAAATTAAATAAATTAAAGTATATGTCAATTACATATTCTTTTAATAAAAAATCACATTTTTATAAGCTTAACATCTTCACTAACTGCATTCTTATAATACTTCTGCTATTAACTTTTGTAAACATCTAATCGTAATACTTCTCTATCTAATTTTGTGATCAAATGCTTTTTGCTTGTCTACTTTTCGTATGAGTTATTTAGATCTGAATTTGTATAAAAATTATTCTAACTTGTGTGGTATTTATAACTTTCATTAAAATAAATGTGTAATTTGAAATCATTAAATTTCTTTCAACCTTGTATTTTAGTTCATTATATGGTATTTCATGGTCATGTAATAATATAAATCATGAAATGTTGCACAAAAAGTCATTGATACATATTCAAAATATTTCACTAACGACATTTAACTTATAATTATGTGCATGTATTCAATTCCGTAAAACACAAGTAATTTAAAATCTTGTACTTCATGGTTTAAAAAAAAGTCACTCTTCCATCATATTGTTTGCCAGAATAACATCAAAATATCCTTCCATAGTAATCAAAATTTAATGCAATATCTTCAAATATTACTGAATAAGTATGCAAATATTTAATATACTTTATATATATATCCCTAGCTCACACATAAAATTAATGTCGGCTTTGGACTCGTCATGGGCGTCTAACGTCAGTAATGGTCTTCAAGCGCACGGTCATCCGCATTGGCTGCAGTTGCAACTCGCTGCAGCCAAACTACTGGATTTAGCACTTTTGTTGCCGGCACATAGATTACCTCAATTTCAAATGTAAGAATTGTAACCCACGCAACGGATGAAACTTTTTTCAACGACATTAAATTTTTTTATTAATACATTTCAAACGATAATATACAAATCCCTGCAAGATTAAAATGTTCTAAAGCCTGAGTTTTCAAAAAAAAAAAAAAAAATCATTTTACATAGAAGCATTTTAAGCTCTTTGAATAAAACATATTTAAAATCAATACAAAATTGTTTTTTTCTTTTAAAATTGAAGACCACTGTTTATAGGTAAAATATTAAACAATTTATTCAACGCTAATTATTGTATTACTATGATTCAGGTACAAGTGGGCATTCGTCGGTGACGCAGCGTCGAACAGTAGCGATAATAATAACTTATCCAGTGACTTTGTGCCACACGTTACCAGAATAGTGAAATTAATGGACAATAAGGTAATAAAGTCGCGCCACAATTATCCGCCTAAACGAAATTAGTACTCCGGAAGGCTAAGCCGACTAATCAATCATTGTGTTTCAGTTCAAAAGAGCTACGATACCGACGCAAATACCACACGGCGAATTGATACTCCTGTCAAACAGCGTGAATTCATTGCAAGATCTGCACGTATTCTTCACCATTTTAAGCTACAAGTCACGGGAGACGCACGTGCCGCTGAATACGTCCCAAGTGGAAACGGTCATCGAGCAAGATTTCTTGGAGAAGATGCAAAACGTGCCAGCGAGATAGTGAGCCGCATGGAGGTGCAATGGGAAAAGCAATACAATTATCGTTTCAGCCACGCGAAACGTCGGGTCATAAATTGTTGCGAGTCGATTCAAATTTTACTAATGAAAATCACTTCCGTTACTGCGCTGTCGATATTTTTAATCATCATTGTCCATTCTTTTTATACTATATTGTTATTAGTGTTAAACGAATTACTTGTCTATCAAGATAATTATATTATATAATCTGCGTTGAATAGATAAGTATAAACTTTCAATTGACACGATTTATCAGTTACCGAAGACTATTATTTATTTTTGTGTACATAAGTGAAACGTAGTTTCGCTTGAGTAGGAATTAACTGTGAAACAATCAGTGTGACTATATCAAACAAATAGTTGCGATGAATGATTGCGAGTAATCGCGCGTTTGATTGATTAAAGAATATTGTTCTGTTGATTGTGCTGCATTTATGAGACTGTAAAATTATTCTATCGTGTATATTTAATTTTATTTCGTTTTAACCGTGACGATTGTAAATTGTCGGTGCAGTGGCGCCGCGCGTTATTATTTACTACTATTTTAGTATATTAAAGGAAAGGAATAAGGAAGAGCAAATCTATAACACTGTTGACCATATTTTTATACATTCAAAAATTTACTAGGACTTCCTTATGCGAGACGTGGATGGTACATCTGACTATTCGACGATTTGTTTTACACGTTGCACATCATATTGCAGATACTGCTATATTTGTACAGAGTTTTATTGTTAAAATGTATATGATGATAAATAAAAATAAAATGGTTCCAATGACCTGTACGTATTTTACGCCGACAATCAATCAGTTCTGATACCTTTATGAATTTATCTAATATAAACGTTTGCGAATACAAACTCAACTCCAAATTATATTTATCTAAATAAGAACCTTGATTGCTGGTTTATCGTCGATAACAATGTGTCCTAATGGTTCGCGTTTGGAATCGGAATGACAGTCTTCGACCGATCGAAGAGCCTGATAACTTCAATCAGAATCGAAATAAGATTAAAAGACGAAGAGGGCAAGGTTGCGAGTTTTTCAATCGTTAATAATTTAATTTATTATCTTAATGCACAGTGTAATAACGACCATCAATTTCTGTTAAGCGAAGAATTTTCGTAAAAACCTGTACATATCTGCAAAAGTAACTCGATCGAGTGGACATAATTTTAAACTTTATCTTCTCGAAATACCTAAAACTGTGAGGAACAAAAGGAAGCAACGTGATTAATAAGCGATGCGAAAACGAAAAAGGAGGAAAGTAATAGAAGGGAAGTCCAAGAACGAAGCAAATGAACGGTACAAACGACGGGGCGCTTATCTCGTCGGCGAATCAAAAACAAATATGATGGATTTTCGCGGGACTCACGTCGTCGCGAAAAATAATGAACGCCGCATGTAAACGATGCGATAATATTTATCGGCCGGCGATTCGAGGAAGTCCTCGACGGCTTTGGAATACGCGTAGCCAGCTGGAATCCTAATGAATTGAGAAAAGCCGGGGCCGTGTTTACCAAGGCGCTCGCCAGTCAGCGTCCGAGGTGTTAATTGGAAAGCCGCGGCCAAGGGATTTTATATAAATGAGCTAGATCCTCGGTCATTCATTCCTCGTTCTCACGTTCGCAGCGTCAAACCTGTCCTCTGCTTTGTAAGAGGAAGGGTCTTTTGTTTTTGTTTTATATCCTTTAGAGTAAGGCTTTATTTAAAGTGAACTCAGTACAGTCGGACTCAGACTGTCCGATGGTTGTCGTTGAACTTCAGAACAGAGGCGAAGTAAAGCCTTGAGCGAGGAAGGAACATAGAAGGCCGCGAGTGAAACTAATTGTTTTATAAAAGATTTGTCAGTCGACGGATTTGAGTCAAGGCAAATGTAAGTGTTAACAATACCTGATATTTTATGAAATAGAAAATTCGTTTAATGTCTACCGGGATAAATTCCAGTTTTTGTTACTTGACTTCCTGCATGCAACGTTTCTGGTGATTTTGAACTGATGAGAATTTGAACTGGTTTTTGCTGTGATGTTTGATAAGTTTTTGAACAGCTATTTTTTAATTGTTTCCCTTTTTTGAAAGAAAACGAATGGAAACGGTACAGCTTGACGATATTTTCTTAATATCAGCAAATAATTTATAATTATTGTGTAAATAGATAGGTATGCTTTGTGGTAGTAATCCTTATCAGAAGAGTCGATAGGTGAAAATGTAAGGTAAATAGACGGGCTTAATAATACAGCGACTAATTTACACACCTATGAATACTGTAAACAGTTCGACGAAAACTTCAACTTGAAGTAAAATTCGAGCACAAATTAAATAGTAAAAAAGAAAAGATAAAGTAAATAAAGAAATGAATTAATAATTGACTAAAAAATGGTAATGTTATTTGTTTTTTATTAAATGATAAAATAAAAAAATTAGCTCGAAAACAAATGTAAACTGAAATTGATTAAAAATCAAGATCAAACAAATTAGTATCAATCACTCATGTTTTATTCTTCAGCGTTAAAATCCGCAATCGAAATCAAGTAGCTTTTTGCATCATTATTCCACGCTGACAATGACTCGTATCGATGAATGATTCGGCACAGATTTCATTAACTAACCGATTGACTGATATTAAAACGATGAATGACAATAAATTTATACATGTCATTGGATTTTATAGCAATAAATGTTTTAGATTGAGATACCTCGTTGATATAGTTTGCTTGATAATTTGAGCGAATAAATAATTTTGTATTTTTTGTTATTTAAAAGTTATGCAAAGGATTTTGTTAAGCAAATTATTCAAAAAAATATTATTTTTCATTTCATTTTATGCAGTTAAAATGAAAAGAAAGATACATATGCATGAAAAAAACAATACGTTGCTTATAAAGTAAAATAAAATAAAACGTTAAAAAACATGACATACGCGTGTAATATAAATATCAACTAAAAAATTTGCCAAATTTAATTTTTTTGTTTTGTGTGATTGTGTTGTTTAAATGTATATGTTTTTGCTAAAAAATCACATATTTAATTTTTATCTATTTATTTTTTTTTTTTTTTTATTTTGAAAGATGTTTGTACCGGTTGTACTGCTACTATCCGTGAACAAGTTTTTTCGATTGGAATAAATTAAAGTTTATCTTATAAACACAATATCTCAAGAGGGTTTGATTGAATTGACTGCTTTATCGGAATGAAATTCTGGTAAAGTATTTTGGCATACGCAATAGCTCAAAGATATTGTCATGTCATTATGGTTTTCATTAATATTAAATATTTTGTTATGAAATAAATGTAATTACATAATAAACAAAAATCGATTTTGTTCCGAGTGAACTAGAATGATTGAGTACTATGATATGATATGACATGATATGATAATAAAACTACTGTTCTTTTTATGATGCAATTGTAACTATGATTTCCTTGGTTGAATTTTGCAATAAAAATTAATAAAAAATTGAAATTGATCATATTTTGTCAAATTGGTTCTACTTAAAAAGTAATTTACCCCCCAAGATCTGTTTTTTGCAAACTTTCTTAATATTTCTACGTTTGTATCCAATTATTGCAAATAAAAATATCTACAATAATTTTTACAGAAAAAACCTAATGAACAACGTATTTCATTAGGTCACTCATGTTCTGAAATTCCACATACCTCCTGACCTAAGCACAAATCCCTTAAATCCGCCATCATCACCCATCATAATTATGAAATCAATAAAGCCATGTCATTTAAGCTAATGTAATCTATCATTCTATCCCACCTGGACTTTAGAATCAACAGCAACATTATCAGCAATATTCGGATAAGATATTCGGGCTTATCGGTCGGATTACATACCAAGTGGAGAAGCGAGGATGATATAAGTAGCGGAAATCGATCATTCGATCTTAATCAAAGTACCACTTTTCGCCAGGAATCATCAGCCAGCAGTAATGGCCAACCGGGTATTGCTCGCCTTCGTCTTGCTGATCGGCTTGTCCCACTCGTTGGGACAGCTGGAAAGCGAGCCACCGGAAGACCTGTTCACAAAGATCTTCACTGACCGGGATGTCAACGAGAATTTCTATCTGTTGAAATCCGTGCAGAAGACGAAGAAAATGGAAAATTACAGATTGCCGGTGACGATATTCCCGGAAACTTACAACATCACTTTGGAAACACTGCTGGCGGGTAGCTTCGACTTCAACGGCTACGTTGAGATCAACGCGACGGTTGCTCTGAGCACCAAGGAAATTAAGTTGCACTACAAGAACCTCACCATCGTCGACTACCGGGTTTACGATGACAAACAGAAAGAATTGAACGTCAGCGCGACGAGTTATAACAACGTCACGAATATTTATAGTCTGGTTCTCAATGAAACCCTGGTCGAAAATTCAAGCGTGCTGATTGCTATCAAATTTAAGGGAGCTTTGTCTGAGGAGTCTAATGGATTTTATAGAAGTTCTTATTATGATGCTGAAGGGAATCGCAAGTAAGTTCTTAAAAATAAAAGCACAAAAGTTAAGATAGAATTTCGTGAAGAACTTTGCTTCTTATAATGGAGGTGTCCTAATTAGGTATCAATAGAAATAGTTGGGATTTCAAGTAGACCTACACCATCCAGAATTATAATTAAATTCCCATATAATTTTGATTTGAATCGATTACCACTTGAATGAGAAATTAATTACATTTTTTGTTTTCATTTCTTGATTCCTAGGTTTAAATTCTACATAAGACCTTAAATGGTATTTTTTGTTATGATAATCTAAATTAAAATTTTATTCAACGAAAGTGTCATCATATTGTTTAATCAAAAATTATTCTTTTAATTATTTGTATCACAAGTATTTCAAGTGGTAATTACTGATAATAAACCAGACTGTTTGATAATCTGATCTGATAATTAAGTTTTTCCTTTTTTATCTTTTTTTTTTTCTAGATGGTTAGCTGCAACTCAGTTCGAACCAGTGTACGCCAGGAAAGCCTTCCCTTGCTTCGATGAGCCGGGTTTCAAGGCAAAGTTTACTATGCATATCCGTAGATCTAAGAACTACACAGCGTTATCCAACATGCCTCTAGTAAAAACACAGGAATATCCGTAAGTGACAATAATTAAATTATTTCTAGAACTCTTGTATGAAAAAATCAGAAAATGGAACATTTTCATAATGAAAAAACGTCAATTATATTCGATCGTTCGATCAATTTGATACAAATCCAGAGTCAGATGATTTGATATCTAACTTTCAGTGACACTGCATTGGACACATTCGCAGAATCTCCCCGCATGTCGTCGTATCTCGTAGCCATAATAATCTCGGATTTCGAATCATTAAGTTTAAATAACTCAGTAGTTAAAATTTGGGCGAAAAAAACGGTCATTAAAGACGGCAACTTCTCGTTGCACTTTGGATCCAAGGTCCACGATGCGTTTGGACAGCTGTTCAACATAACGAATCAGGTACCAAAAACGGACATGGTGGGAGTACCTGATTTCAGTTCCGGCGCCATGGAGAATTGGGGTCTCATTACGTACAGGGAATACTTGGTTATTTACGACGAGGAAGAAAACAGTGACGCAATGCAACAGTCCGTCGGATCAACGATTGCACACGAACTGGCTCATATGTGGTTTGGTAACTTGCTGTCCCCTATTTGGTGGGAGTACACCTGGCTTAACGAGGGTTTCGCCAATTACTTCCAACATATTGGAGCTATAATGGTACGTTATGATACGTATTAAGAAAAAAAATTTGTCAAAGTAACCGAATTTGATTTTAACGTTAAAAAGACGTTTAAAAAAAGGAAAATTAACGTTATATTGAAATGAAATAAGATTTAGAGTTACTGAAATTTTTGTCAGTCCAAAATATTATTATAAATGCTAAATTTAATAGATTCGAAGTTGATTCGACGTTGAAACAAGGTTCGAACCACGAACGTTGATTTAAACCGACTAGAAGCCTAAATGCTAATCTAAATTAGAATCTCCCACTCGAGATCGACCCTCTAAGATGTCATTTAAATTACTAATTCATTTTTCCGCAAGGCAATTCCCCGGCAAAATTGACGCAACTTGTCTAATTTGATGGCAATTTCTTGACACAGGCTGAACCATCGTGGCAATATGACGGGCGTTACGTCGCCGAAGCGGTTCGACCGGCCATGTTCTACGACAGCTCGAATTATTCCGTATCGGTTTCTCATCCCTGCTCGACGCCTTCGGAAATAAAAAGCATGTTTGGGGCAATCACCTACCAGAAGGGTGGCAGTGTTATTAGAATGATGCGGGAGTCCTTTGGCCCCGAGGTGTTTTATGGAGCCATACGACAGTATCTCGCTGAAAAGTAGGTATAACGCCGGTAGCAGAACGAACTGAATTCTGGATTACACTTATTACGAAATATCAATGCTTTGGGATATTGAAAAAAAAAAAAAAAAGTTTTATCACCGTTCAAGATGTTTCAAAACCTTTCATATAAGCTTTTCAACTTTACGAATATTTCAAAATACTTTTGTTGAAGCACTGAAAAGTTTTTTTAATTAGTGTTTAATGCACGTGGAAGGAATCTTATGGACTTTTTAAATTATAATGTTCTCTGAATTAAGAAGTTTTAAACTTTTTGCAATGAATTTAAATTGAAAGTTTATTTGTTGAGAAAAGGTAATAAACTCTCACCACGTCATTGAAACAACGTTACGTAGTTCCACCCTTGTCCAAACTTAATTAAAAAATACATTTTCCTGCAGCAAATTCAGCAACGTTTGGTCGGAAGTACTTTGGGAAGCTATTCAAAAGCAAGTTGATAAATATAAGCCGGAAATAAAAGTTCCTGTTCGAAAGCTGATGTCGAACTGGATCAATGAATCGGGACATCCAGTGCTGACTGTGAAGATAACAAAGGATCAAATTCACGTTAGGCAAAATCGTTTCTTGATTGGATCGGAGCCCGACAATAAAACTTGGTACGTCCCTATTACGTATGCTACGGAAAAGAATCCCAATTTCACCAATGCGGAAACTAATTTGTGGATCAATGACGATTTGACCATCGAATTGGCAAACGCCAGCAAGCAATGGGTCGTTTTCAACGTCAAAAACGCAGGTATATTCACGAATTTTTTTTTTTTTTTGCAATAAATTTGCAACGAATTATTTGTAATAAACTTTTAAAAATTATTTTCTTTTTAAATTTTCATAATATATTTGTAACTTTAGAATCTTTTCAACACAAGTATAAAGTATTTGTATTTCATTATTATTATTGAAACTCAACAGTGACTTTTCGAACAAATGAACTAAACCTTACACTTTTTAGGGTTCTATCGCGTCAACTATGATTTGAGGTCCTGGTACCGTATTATAAAGACCTTAAACAGCAAGAAATACGCAACTATACACGAATTTAATCGCGTTGCAATTATCGACGACTTGTTCAATTTGGCCCGCGCCGAATACATTGGCTACGACGTTGTCTTAGACGCCCTTCAATACTTGCAATACGAAACGAACTACCTGGCAATACAAGCTGCTTTGAACGGATTGTCATTCCTCAACAACAGATACTCTGGTCAAGAAGACGAAGAGCTATTAAAGGTGAGTGTCAATTGTCCCATACTTTACTTTCCTTATTTCAACTGTCTACTAAATCTTTTAAAAACAAATTTAAACAAATCATTAAGGTACCTAACTGATATTAATACCATTTCATTGTTTAACTAATTCAAGTAATTATTTCATTATTTATACAAAACATTCCTTTTTCCTTTCACTTCAATCTTTTCAACTTGATGATAATTCGTTTGCAGAATCACATACTGAATCTCATACACAATATTTACAAACGCCACGGATACCACGACTCGAAAGACGACTCGAAATACACAGTTCTTTTGCGAGCAGAACTGAATGCCGTAGCGTGCAAATTGAATCACTCCAAGTGTATATCAAACTCAGTCAAAGCCTTTGCGAAATGGAGAAAGGAACCAGCTAAGAAGTAAGTCAGTTATTTCGGGCTCGAGAATAATGTATGCGGTCTTTGTTAGGCACTTTGACGTCAGTTGCGAAATTCAAAGTGTGACAATGAAATCGATGGTTTAATACGCCGGTGTTTTAGCAGGGTACCGAAGAATCAGAGACCCACGGCATATTGCTACGCCATACAAGAAGGATCCGCGGAAGACTGGGAATTCCTACACGAACAGTACCTTAAGACGCACAACGTTTACGAGAGACTTGTCATTTTCAGCGGCTTGGCTTGCACTCGCAATTACACTTTATTAGAAAGGTGAATTTTGAAAGTACCCGAATAACGCTTCGACGTTTAAAACGTACATCAGACGTCGATTAGACGTTTTCGATGTCAAAACACCCCAAACAAATAACACCAAGTAACAAAAAAAATTAAACGTCATAAAAGTACACTACAAAAACAAGTGTCTTATTTTCAGACCATTTTGAGGCCTAATTATGTAATAAAGTGTCTTAAATCAAAATACTTTTGATGTTTAAGATACTTAAAGTGTACAAAATTAGGCACTTGTTTGCGTAGGGTAGAAGACATAGTTTGCTAATCTTTCCTGCATAGTTACTTTTAATAAAGAATGAAGTGTTTCTGATGAATGAGTGGACTTTGAATGATTAGACGTATTTTTGCAGATATCTTTTCAAAGCCATGACTGACTACGACGCGGAGAATCAGATTCACCGGCAAGACAGTTTAGGTCTGTTTAACAGTGTCGCTAGAAGGGGATATGATGGTGCAAAGTATATGTTACACTTCTTGGCGAAATACCAGGACAAAGTTGCGAAATTGTAAGTATAAACGATACGTTGCTCTGATGAGGTTTTATTGTTTCACGAAATTAACATTCGATTAACGATAAAAAATAAACTGCAATTTAAAGATGAGACTTTTTTTTTGCAAATTTGCACTCTTAAAACAGTAATTGATGCAAGTTTACTCGAAATAACGCAAAAGTTGATTCAACATTTTTCAACTGTTGGTTACAGCAAGTAAAATCTGCCAATAAGAAAAATTTCTTGCTTCAAGTGAATTATTTGACGAATCAATAAGACGAATCCTTTACCTTTGAAACGAAAACTTGAGCACCGTCTAATTTATTTTCAAACCAAAGGTTACACTGTTAATTGATTTCACGGATATTTTTATTTCAGCTACAAAGACAACAGCACCGTCGTCCAGCTGTTCCTCATAGCCTCGCGAAGCTTCACAACTCAGGAGAGAATTGACGAGTTCCAGAATTACATCGATGAAAACGTTTCGGTCTTTAAGCCGATTCTGACGTATTTAGAAAGAATCAAGCTCAACGCCCTGTACGAAATGAAATGGTACAACAAACACTCGGCCAGCATATCAGCGTGGTTGTACAAGAATTATCCGTGATTAAGATGCGGCGGAGGGCGTCGAGTATTTTAGGAAGTACCATTTTAATTTAGGGTCATGACGATACATAAACTTGAAAGCGCACCCTGCAGCGGTTCGTCTTTATCTTTACATTGAGATGCTTGCCCTATTATTTCAACCGAACGAATTTTCGTTTTTCAAACTTAGCGCGAATTTGTAGGACATCTAAAGAACGGTTTCCCAAAATTTTATCAAAATTGTAAAATTTAATTAAATTATGGACGCTTTCGAAAGATATGAAGTTCGAACGCAATATCAATACTGTAAACCATTTTACCACTCAAAACGTTATAATTTAAAAAAAGAATAAAAATTACATTTTTTATATAAATTTTTAATTTATTATTAACGAAAAATGGGTTCAGGTGCTGTGTAATAATTTATTTACCAGGCGAACAAAACGAACAATTTTCACGTTCAATGATTATAATGAAAGTCAACAAATTAATATTAATTAAACACTCAGCACCTCGCCCTGTTTTCGATGTGGAAATGGGTCTGAGAAAAAACCTTAAACTTGAATATCACAAGGGAGAAAAATTGAGTTTACGATCATAAGCAGTATAGATATATATCGACAATAGAATGTAATACAATGTTGCTCGCAATGCGACGGAATGTTTCAATAATGCATGTAAAACATTTTTCTGAGTAAGACGGTCTGAATGATAAATAAACGTTTTATACCTAGCCCGTGTTTTATTAACGTGCGAATCTAGCCTTTCTAACTAAACACAAAGTGAGAATCGTTATATGATTTCAATAGAACGTTCGTGATAGTAATTATTGCGGTTAAAAAGTCACGCGTAAGCGATAAAAATTAAAGCTTACGAACAACATATTATATGCAATTAAATATTTTCTTCCGGATACAAGTAAATTGAATGTTAATTTGTGAACGTGACTTGCACACTGATAATGCATCTCGCTTATTAGGTCACAGTGTTTTGAAAAGTCATGCCATTCTATGGCTTTAAAGTGAACACTTTTTTATATCGATATGTCTAGTAAATCTTAACGTTAAATCAATATTTTGTTTCTGATTATTATAAGAGAAAAGTATTTAAAAAAAGTAGCGAATTCCAATTTTTATTTCAAAGTTGTATTGAAAGAAAAAGTAAATGGAAGTAAAAAATCTTTCAATTTCAAATTTGCTAAAATAAATTTGACTTTAGAATTTAATTTTTGATGGACGAAGAGTTGCAGTTCCAGTTTTTTTAAATGTTTCTAGTTTAAAAAAATTGCAAATTTTCTACTGTTCAAAGAAATGTAAATAATCGTACTAAATGTCAAAAAATTTATATAATATTTGAAAAAAAAAAAATGTACAGCCGATGTATAATAATTTATAAATGTAAAAGACAAAAATCAAAGAACCAAAACCGAATTAAAAATCCTGATGTTATAATTCCACGGTGTTAGAAAACGATGGGAAATAGGTGTCGTCAACCAGAAACATCCGTTTCTCAAGTTTCTCTCCCGAGGAATCGGACCGGTCGAAGACTCCTGAACGTGGAGTGCCTTCGCAATGGAATAGTCCTGGATATTGATTATGTAATAACGAGAGGCGAGGACTCCTTGCCGTGTCTACTTTACCGGCAAAATCCAACCGAAAGTGAGTCTTTTAGGGAAATCCTGGGATAGAGGATCAAAATTTGAAACAAAAAACCAATGAACAAAATTTGACTTCTTGATTCGTTTCCGGAGCCTGGCAGTAAAATCAAAAAATTCCATCGACTGACATTTTGGATTAACGTGTAATTATTTATAGACAGAATGACTACCGTAGAATGTAATGGAATTTCGTAGTGATAAGATTCCTGGTATATAATTTCACGTTCTGATATCTTTAAAAGTGATGGATAGACCGAAGCATTCTTATCAGGAGATTTAGACAGACCAAGTATTAAAATTTGCATAATGTGATATGATTGTGTTTGAATAACGTAATATAATTACAGTATGAAAATGTGGAAAAGTTTTTTATTTCGATTCACTCCAAAGCTCATTGATTTCAATCAATTTTGAAGCAACACGAAATTCAAAAGCTTGGAAGTTAAATTGACTTGTTTGCAGCATTGCGAATTAATGTTCGTCTTGGTCGTATGGTTCAAAGAAGCAAGATTCTCGGATGGAAACCGTCTCATTTTCTTCTCTTTAGAGGAATAATTATTCGAGGAGATTCCACCAGGGGAAGATACGCTGCGTACACGTAGCTCCATAAAAATGCTTTTCTCCGGGAAAAAGTTACAAAAACTTTTCTTACGTAGGTCTTAAAAAAAAAAGATAAGGATCCCTGACTAGGACCATGCCTAACTTTTTCGGATAAGCTGATCAATCTGACAAAGTCAGTTGGAAATGTTGGACTTTCAAACGGATTTCTTTATCTTGCTACCAGTAATTCAGGCGACTTGGAGCTCCTTTTATCCTTTTATCTAGGAATTTTATTTTATCTCTGCTTTGACAGGATTTCGCTTGAAACAATAACAACTGACTGTCATTAAGATTTACCATCATATTATGTTTTATTTTTTCCTTCCTTTCATTTTATTTTTTTTACTGGTAAATAGATGTAATCTATAAACGGATTTATAACGTCATATATTATTAACGTTGACAACGCTTTTGTTTTTAAACGACAATTCGGAGCGCTGTATCCCATTAGGAGACATAATCCTTGTCCGCGAGCACACAATAGCTATATTTGGAAATAATTGTGAGACCGTCTTCACAATATGCGATGAGCCGACAGAATATATGTATAAGGAAATACACGATTTTGCAATGGGCCATTAACCAGGTCTTATTTAAAGAAGAGGAACAATTTTTGTTATTTAAAATATAAAAAAATAATCTAATGAAATATATTGATATATATATATATCCTTGTTTAAATCAATTTTATAATACTCAAACATTTTCAGATTAACTTCCAATGTTTTTCGTTAAATCTTTTGCATCTAAATATTTTGTTTACAAATAATTTATGTTTTCCATTCAGTTTAAAAAAACCCCCCTGAATCCGCCAACACCCACTCCCCACTTCTCCATCAATTGTTCGCCAATAACAACAGCGACTGAACGGAGCGATTCGCAACCCAAACATTCATCCGGCTACACGCGGCGTTGTTTGAAAAACATGCCCATACATGTTCCGTCTAAAAATAAACAACCCGCGTCGCGCACACGCACAAGTGTGCCCACACATTAATGCGCGACGATAATCCCGTCGGCAATCTCGGCCGATCTCAAATAACCGTCAAATCTCGAGCGATCCTGACAACAGGCTCGCGTGGCCCTCGTAATCGTTCGGTCAAGCGTCAACGATTAACGACTGATTTGCACTGGTCGCGTGTGCACGAAAAAAATCATTACGTTTACGTAAAAACAACAAAAAAAGTACAAATACTTCTGCGATAGTTGTATGTAAACAAATACTTTGATTAATGTAAACAAACAACTTGCTTGACAGCAATGTAAACAAACACCTTTTTTGAATTTTCGCAATAAACAAACCCTTTTTGGCATTTTCGGGATTATGTAAACAAACAACTTTTCCAACATTTTGTGAGATTTCGGATAAACGTTTGTGAAGAAGTACAGTGTAAACAAACATTGCATTTTGTAACAATATAAACAATCAATTTTTTAAAGACAAACGTTACCTGAAATCAATGTTAAACTCATTCATTCCAAAGTTCGAAATTTCATCGTTAGAAATTGCAATTCAAAAATGCGCAGGAAATTCGCAACGTTTATTTGCAACGAATACCAAGTTACAAAAATTTTCAATCAAAAAAAAATATATACTTCTAACGAAGAAAGTAAACGAAATTGTTAATTGCTTCATTTTAAATCATGCTAATAAATTTAAGCTCTGATTTTGGTTGTCGATGGACGAAATGACACTTTATTGTCATCGTTGCAAATAAACGTTGCAAATTCCTTGCACATATTCAACAGTACAGCAGCTCGTAAAAATGTAACCCAAAGAATCCCTGCAACTTGAAAAAAAAAAAAAAAAACAAGAAACAAAAAACAACACATTTAACCACTTTTCCTACCAAAAGCCGAACTGAAAAAGCGCTCTACTTCCGTTTCGATTGGCGCGCGCGCGGCCGTCCGTGTGCGCGCACACAGGCTCGAGGGAAAAAGAGTGGAAAAAAAAAGGCCGCGCCGCGCTCTCCAGTCGAAAACGCCACGGCGTTCGGCCGCGTTCGGAAACGAGCGGCGCTAACTGTGAAAACGTTCGGCGCGGCTCAGTTGGCTCTGGTACGTTGTGGGGTTCGCGCGACAGAGAGCGTGCAAGTGAGAGGGCCGCGGCGCGGCGAGCGAGAACGTTGTCGCGCCCCGTCATGTTGCGCCGACGACGACGTGCCCGACCGTGGCCGCGTCTCCGGGACGGATAACGCCCCGTCGCACGGGCTATTTTCACCGGGAAATCCCACGCAAGCGCTACCGCCGTCACATGTACTCGAGAAGGTAGTTGCACTTGGCCGCCGGGGGGAGGGGGGGGGGGCGCAACAATTTCATCCGTTTGTTGATTTATTCGTTCGTTTGTTTCGTTGTTGATTCGCGTAAACAATGTGACTCGGGCCTCAAGTTCAGTGACAACGACACGCTTCGCCGCAATGTTTTCCTTGTTTCTCGTTTTTCACCTTGCAGTTTTTCTCTGTTTTCGTGACGTCCTTCTCCTTTGGCTTTGTTTTTTTTTTCTCTTTTTTGTTTTTCTTTTCGCCGGCTGCTTATTCGAGGAAGGACTCGGAGTATTTTCGGCTGCCTCGGTTTTTGCTTTGTTTTGTACCTTCTGGCCCGAAAAGGAGTGTCTCTTTTGATGTGGAAATATTTGTTACCTTTGTAAATTGACAAGTTGATCCTGTTGGTCGCGGGAGGGGAACTCGTGGTGCGTTTGTAAGATGGTTTATTGTGCGGGGAGGGGGTCGCTATTGGCTTCTGTTTGTGTTATAAATGAAGCGAATTAGCAGTTTTTGATACCTTTAGTGGCGTTATTCAAGTGGAAAATCTGTTACGGTTGTATGGTTTCGGAGCGTAGCCAATCGAAGCTTATTTTGATTTGTTTTGGTCAAAGTCGGTGGTGTTTGAAAAATAGCGTTATAGCTTGATAAATAACAATTTTAACTATTGCTTTATAAGTCACTTATTTTAAATTGTCAAAATTTGTTGAAGAATTCATATCTTAGGACAATGTTAAAAAAACAAGTAATTAATACAATATTAATGTTACAATAATAATATTATAGAAACCTTATGTAAATAGTTTAAAGGACAAATATTTGTTTTGTAATATTATTATTAAACTGTTTGTTTTTTGCTCCAATTCAGAGTTGATTCTTAAACGAGAACAGTAAATAAATAGACAAATAATAATTATTGTTACAAACTGGGTCAAGGTGTTTTCACAGTAAATATCATATTCTGATCCTGAAAGATCAAAAAAAAAAATTGCACACACATTTAACCGTTGTGTCCAGTTGCTTTAAAGACCACCCTTTTCTTCTGTTTAAGGACATGTCATTACATCACCGATGATATGAAAGAGGTGTTCAATTACATAATCTTTTCAAACTCATATTTAATAAAAGCAACTCATTTTACCGAGACAATTGACTCATTGCCACCAACTAGAAAACCACTGAAGATTACATATAGTCCTAAGAGATTAAAATGTTATCAAACAATGAAATCATGAGTAATTTTAGTTGGTCAGATAAGATGCAAATTAGTTCTTATTGTATGCTCCAAAATAGAGAGACAAAGTATTAAATTAGCAATTAAATATAGCATTCAATACAAAATACAATATTTATAAGATATATTATTAAAACTGTAAATGTTGTTCAAAATGATTATAATTTGAACAGAAAGTTAAAATTTACATTTTGTAATTTTCATTGAAACATTATTTTCTCTATAATTTTAATTAGAAAAAAAACGTAAAATGAAATTTTAAAGATAAAAGATAATTAAAAAGAAAAAGCGCACGATTCAGTAACCTCATTCATATTTGTATTCCACTTCTGAAGATGATCTATATTTAGGGCCGAATCGTCAACTTTGAAAGAAATTACGGACTTTCTTTCTAAAATCGTTTCCTCGCAACCCAATCTCAGTCTATTTACAGGGCGATTATTTAAACTAAAGCTATTTTCAACCACCCACGTCTCATTTCTTTTTTTCTTTCTTTTTTCTTTTTTAACGAAAATAAAATCCAACCAACGCTTGACAAACAGTCGTTAAATCTTGTCAAGTTAATTCCACGGACAAACAAAACGTTATCTCATTAAAGCAAACTTTTTAAGGTCCCGGCCAGCGTCACGGTAATTAAGACATCGCGATAATGAGTGTAACTACCTTACCATATGTCAGTGCCGAAAGTTGGCCGCAAGGGGAAAAACGTGTGCCGAGCAGTGAAATATAACTCCCGACATGTGATTGGAACTGTGCAATATTTAAAAGCCGCTCGACGTTTTCCAAATTTCGATAACACGTTATGAAAATATCTATCCTGAGAGAACTATTACGCAAAGCTTTCGATTATAAATTACGCTTAACTCATCCTAATATGATTTGTCATTGAATCGGCGCCGATTTTTGAGTGTCGTTTTGCTAACGGCTATCGTACTTGGATACAGATAATGATACAAGAAGAATTATTTATTGCGCTATGATCGACGTCAATTCCGCATTCACGAGGCTAGTGTAGAGGCGATATTTACTTGCAATCGAGATTTGACCGTTTCGTCGTACGGAGTGCCTTACTTATTGAGCTGACAAAGTAACATTTGAACCAATGGCTTGCATCAAGGTACCGAGGTCTGTTTGCGGATCCAATGATGACATCAAAGCCGAATCCACTCGAAGCATTGTTCAGGTGACTATTGGCAAATTGCTTGGGGTTTGGCTTCGACTTTTCTGCTATTGTGTTGCCCCGGTCAAAGTGAAATGGTAAAAGATTGAATTTTGTTGTGATCGTTTCATGAGGAATTTCTTGAATTCATGAAACATGACTGTTTTGGTGAGTTGCAGATATCATGAAAATTAATACAAAATACAAAAAGTGTATTAATATTTTTCATTTTTTGTATTTATGAAAATTTGATCTTTTATAAAAGTTAATTTTGTTTGAATATATATTTGTAAAAAGAATTTAATTTTTGTTTATTTAATGATTTAAACATGACTATTTTGGTGAGTTGCAGATATTATGGAAATTAATACAAAAAGTGTATTAATATTTTTCATTTTTTGTATCTATGAAAATTTGATATTTTATAAATGTTAATTTTGTTTGAATATATATTTGTAAAAAGAATTTAATTTTTGTTGATTTAATAATAAACAATTTAATAATTGTATGGTACTTTTGATTTGTCAACTCGTTTTTTCAAGTAAAATTATAATTAATCATTGTGGAAAGTCGATAATGAATGTCTGTGACTTATCAAAATGTCCATATAGCACTTGTCATGTGAATCATCAAATAATTGTAATATACTTTTGTTTTACTATTTTACTTTGACCGAGGTGAATCTACTGAAAGAAAGCGTTTGATTGTCTCGTAAATTAGAACAAAATAATAAGTATGAGACATTCTTGTAACGGTACCTTTCGAACGAGCATGACAATTCGTCACTTCACACCTTTATTATTGTATCGAGTTTTTGTCTTGTTTTTACTTCTGTACCCTTAATTTGTTCGTGGACTGTGTGTGAAAGAAAAATGTGTCACTGACGTAGTTATTTTTAATCGTTTTCAGAGAATGATTCTGTGTTTTAAGTAAATATTCAATTGTTTGGGAGTAAAAGTAATTTGAAAACCTGTTTGTGTAACGGTAATTGAGGAAGTAGAATGTTTTAGTTACTGCATTGCAATTTCATATAATTGTACTTGATGTATATACGAGTAAATGTATTGTTGTATTTATAATTTATTTATTTAATCAAATCGTTTCATCAATAATATTCTAATAGAATTAATGAGTACACATTTCTTCACTATATAAGTCATCATAAGATGTATGTAAAATATATGATATAAAAGATATAATTAATTAATAGTAAAAAGTGTTATTTTCAATATATGTATCTCGAATGATAAAATTTTATAAGATAAATATATTAATTAATTGAATTTGAATAAATAAATTAGTATGTCTGATTTAGGCCACGGTATTTCTCAATGTTTCAGTGTAAAGACGTAAACTTATATGTAATGTTTTTTTAGGTGTACACTGATTGGGCCAATCATTATCTAGAACGTGGTGGATATAAACGAAGAGTATCAAATCTCCAAACTGATCTTTGTGATGGAGTTATATTAGCTGATCTCGTTGAAGCTGTCAGTAAGTGACACTTGTTTCAACTTTTATATTAAAAAAAATGTATTTTTTAAATTACTCTCTTGCATAAGTGTAAAAAGCAAATATCAGTAATTAATATTGATATACAAGGTCTAATGCAATTTCAAACTTTGACATTTGAACTTCAACTTTAATTTTATATTTTTAACTAAATTATCGCAATACATGAACTAAAATAAGATTTTCTAATATTTTGTTGTAATTTTCAGCAAATCAAAAAGTTGTAGACGTCAATCGAAAGCCGAAAAATATTCAGCAAATGGTGAGTTATTCTTAATTGCCACAATTAAAACACCTAAAATTTTATAAACTAAAATAGGAAGTACATATTCATGATATTTAAAAATTACAATAAAATTATTTTTACCAAGTACATAAAAATAACTACAAAATATTTAAAATTACGTAAATTATAAAATTAAAACAATTTAGTCAATAATGATAATAATGAAATTCATTTATCGTTTAGCTAAATTTAAAAAACGAGAAAAAAAAGTCCGGAAGCTGTGCTTTGAACCCGAACATTTTGCATGCCAACTTAACACGAGGTCTGACTAATTGCGCGGGTAATCCCCACTTCAATAAAAGTTCTTACGTAATAAAGGACACTCTTAAAATGCCTCACGAAGAGTACACAATTTCGAGGAAAGCGTCTACTTGACGAAACATCATATGTGTCGTATCATCCGCTTTGATGAAAAAAAGGAGATAAAAAAAAAACCGGAACCCTCGTTTGTACAGCACCTCACCTAACATAATTTTAAAGGGGAGCAACTCCCCACATTTTATATCAACTATTCGCTCCGGGCGGATTATTACTTCTTAAGCAAACGTTCATAAGACTAATGACTCCTCGACATCGTTCAGATGTCAACCTTCGTGTTTCCGCTTTGCGTGTATACATCGCCAATATAAAAGCCTTCGGAAAATCAATTATCTCAACCTGTAACACAGTAATACGAAGCTAAAATGTAATGACATCTAGCAGCTAACTATTCAATCCATTGTTTCTGCATTTGTAATTACACAATTGTTCGAAGTGAGAAAATGCAGTGGCAAGAAGTGTGTATATAATGACACTTCTTCAATGACAGAAGAAAAAGAGTAAATTTTACTATAAATTGTAACAACTTGGAAATATTCATATCTGACATTGATCGATACGTCATCTGAATTAAAAACTGGACAAAAAAACGAAGAAATAATTATGAAACGCGCAATAAGTTTATTATATATAAATATATCTTTTATATGTAATGACAGTTTTATGTGTAATCTCTGTTAAGCTTATTAGAAGTTATAACCCGAATTAATTTGTCTGTTATATGTTTTCATGGCTACGGCAGATCGAGAACGTGAGCCTGTGCATCAGCGCCCTCAGGATACTCGGAGCTGATGTCGGAGCCGTGAACCCTGGAGAATTGGCGGCCGGTTCGACCCTACGACCAATCCTGGCTCTACTCTTCGCTTTATCGCGTCACAAGCAGCGTACGAAGCAACTGCAGGACATGCCTAAGTAAGGCTTCCTTTTTCCAAATATCTTTATTACCTAGCTCCAATTTATCAGCCAGTCCCCTCGCCGCGCACCTTTTTCCCCAAAACCTCTCCCCCTTGGTGAAATCCTTCTCCCTTATCAAGCGCCTTCCCCTCTCTCGGTCGTCCCCAAATCTTCCACCCCTTCGCAAGACCCACCCATTTTCTTATTATATACTTCAATTATATATCAAGAGCCAACGGGGGGGTTTATTATGCAATTACGACCATCTGTTATTAAAAATGCAATGTGACATTTTATAAGAAGTAGAGGGATATGAGATTTTGTTGAGAAATTTATTGAATTTTATGAGATGTATAAATATTTTATGAGAGGAAGAATTTAGAAAAGGAGATGAATACTTAAGGAATTAACATCTTTTTCTCTTTCCTTTTCGCACAAATATTTGACTTTGAATCTTGATTGGTCTGAGTAAAAAGGTTTCTAATCTAAGAGGAATAATTTATTTTAATGCTTTCAATTCGGCGTTGCGTGTTTATTGGGATTTCCAGTTTAAACTTTGATCTTTTGACTTGAATGAGTTTGCAAAAAATGTCTAAGCGACCTTACTAGCTTATCTGGCGCGAAACGAGTCAATTAAACAATATTAATGAATTCGTGTAGTTATAAAAATGTACTCTTATCTGTTAACGGAAAGTTCAAACCAAGAAGAATACGTATGCAGTAAAGTTGAATCGACATTCGATTAAACTAATTCAATTCATGTAATTAAACAATTTATACTTCAATGTATTTTCTTTGTTGTTAATAAATTGCAAGATTGAATCGTTATTATAAATTGAAAGTACGACATTCCATTTGCAAGGAAAAAGTCCTTCATAGAACTGAAACAAGTGGAATTTCATAGGAGAATGTTATCGTTATTTTTCAATAATTGCATTTGCATTGGCGAAGGAGTGTTCGGTTTCACTGACAAGCGATTCGTTTTAGTTACATTGATCGAAATTGTCTGAAATAATTGAAGATTTTATTATCGATAACTTTTGGCTCATATAAATGTATGTATAATAAATATATCGGAGTTAGCAATATGTCCGCCGGGTCCACGCGACGGATGACATCATCGCAACTCTGCTTAATGCAGGGCTGTATAACGTATTTCTGCTGTAGGTAGTTAGTTATATATGCAGTTGAAGAAAGGAAAGGAAATACAGAAGTTATGAACCTTTGTATATTTTATCAACAAACTTATCAATTTTTTCAATTAAATTATGTTTTTAGTGAAATTTTGTTGAATAAAAAATTAATAAAAAATTACATTTTTTTTATATACATTGAATTTAAGTGACCATTATGTAAGAAAGTAAAAAACAAATTTGTGTTCATTATTTCATCATAAAAAGAGTTGAAAATTGTTGTCATTATTATTCGTCCACGATTTAAAAAAATATATATAAAAAAAATTAATGTAATTTTTAAAAGTAATTTTTTTTACTAAGTTATCTTCATTGTTGAAAGAGAATTTTCTTAACAACACATAAAAATTTGTTATTCCAAGAATAGTAATAATTCAAACACTTATTTTATTCATTTAAAACGTATTTTACTTTAGTGGAACGTTGCCTACGTTTATATGTATAATGTATAGATAAAAGATACTTCTTCGACTGATATTCGTATAATATACCCATAATATATGGTCGTACTATCAAGCACAATCCATTTTTTGCCAAACTTCGTAAATCGCTTTATCCCATAAAAATATATTCATAGGAGCCTTAGTTCAACCAAACATGGACAATAATGTTTCCGTATTCATACAATTCATAAAATTAACATCAAACTACTTCCAATTTCAATCCAAACGATTGAATTTAAAAATTTACTTTGAATTAATTTTTAAAATTAAAATTTGCACTATGGACCTTTAAATTATAGATGTATAAAACATACTCCAACATTAAAAAAAAATATAAATAATACTTACTATATCTATAACTCATAATTTCTTATACCTATAATTCATAGTGTTTTTCCTACAATAAAACCTAAGATTTTTTAAATCATTGCACAAGTTTTATCTTGGCAGCAACAACAATGATACTTAACGCCAATGAAAATAAAAAAATAAAAGAACTTGAGGCCCAGCATTAAGCAACCGTCTCGCATACGCGTCGCTCTCCGATAAAATTCTACCACTCCAGGGCCGTTTTCCAGTCGTCCGAAACGGCACGTGGGTGTGAGCGCGCATTGCCATGGAAATGCATACGGGCGAAATGAGCGCGCGGCGTCAATTAGCGAGCCGGCGCGTTATCAAGCCGGTCAAAAGGAACGAGCGGCGTTTGACGCTGGGAAAAGGAGAAGGCGGAAAAGCGAGGCAGAGGGCGCCGTTTAATGGAACATCCCTCGGTGTGTCAGGTAGCCGGGGTGACGGGATGAAGGGCGCGGGAGGGGGGGGGGGGGGGGGGGTGGAAAGCCCAGGGGGCCGGCCGCACAAACGCCCCCCCGCGGCGCGGGCGGCCGGACCCGGCTGGGGCCGACGGCAAAGGGAAGAGAGCCCCGGCCGCGCGCGGCAGAGCCCACGGGGTTGTCCGGCGTGGTCCGCCCTCCCCCCGCTCCACCGGGCAATCACACCCCGGGGACACGCGCGCCTACGG
>JABFOV010000266.1:0-21001 GCA_022817685.1 Aradophagus sp. ZL-2020
AAAATGTAGAGAAGAAAGACAGCAAAAAAGATAAAGAAAGAAAAAGTGAACAAGAAAAGATGTAAAAGAGAAAAAAAATGAGAGAAGAAGAAGTATAATTAAAATGGAGATGTAAGTGAGGAATGGGTGTGTAAACTAAGAGAGAGAAATTAGTGAATATTGAACAGAATAATGAAAGAGAGTATGTGTGGGGAAGAATATCGGAGTAAAAAGAAGGTGAGGTTTACTAAATATAGTAAGAATACTAACGTAAAGCATTTTCAATCGCAAGAATCAAGTTTATCACCATAATATTGACGTGCGTGACAGTATCTCGTGTAAATGAAAATTCGAGGAAAAATGAATTTTTCACTAAAGTTTCTATTCCAAGAATAAACGGGTTTTTGAAATTTTATACAACGAAAACTGATGTCGCTAAACCTTCGAAATAAAACCAATAAAGTAAACAATAACAAAGTAAAAAAATATATATATATATACGATTAATAAATATTAATAATCGAAAAAATAATACAAACGCGTAAATACCAATATTCAATAAATATTAAAAATAAACAGGAAAATTACAATTACGATATCAATATTTAATAAATAATCTTGGAAGCAAAAACAGCACTCATTCGAACGCACGCAAAAAAAACTTACGATTCTACAAACGGAGGCCGAGCGAGCGAGCGAGAGAGAGAGAGAGAGAGAGAGAGAGACAGCGTTCCGAAAAAAGAAGGAAAAAAGAGGCAAGGAAGATCGCCACGACGTTGACCGGGAAAAGCACGCCGCTGGAATGGGTGATTTTGGGAAGCACGAGCGCGCCCCCTTGGGTTATCAGTGAAGCGAAGCGAGGCCGTGCGGCGGGCCGTGGGACGGACGTGCGATGGCCGGTCGAAGGTGCGGACGAGCCGGGCGTTGGTGCGGCGGCGGCGGCGGGCGGGAAATTCGAAGGGCCCGGCGGCCATTGGCGGGGTCCGCGCGCCGAGCGATCGCCGGTCGATGCTCGGCGACTAGCGCGCCACACGTGTGTCCCGAGCCGAGGAAGTCGAGCGACCCGGACAATCGGCCAATTTCGTCCGGCGCACCACCTACCTGCTAACGTCGCGCGGTCCACGGTCAACTGCGGCTTTCGGTCGCGCGTCCTCTGTTCGTGCGCAGATTCGCCGCACGCACACAATCCGGCGTCTCGAAGTGGCGCGCGCGCGCGGCCGCCCCGCGCTCTTTCTGCGCTCCTCTTGGCCGCCGCGCTCGGTCGCCGCCGCGGGGCCCGTCAGCTGCCGGTGAAACGAGCGACCAAGGGCCGACGGCTCCGACGACTCCGACTCCGCTGGTTGGGCTGCTCTCGACTGATTCGGGGCCTTGGCCGGGCGCCGCGCGCGTCCTCTCTCCGTAAACTGTGACGCGCGACTGTGCCTCGCTGCGCGCCCGGCGACGAGGCGAGCCTCGGCCGGGCGCGGCGCGCGCAACCCGCGCGCCAACCGTTCCCGCCCTTTTCGCCGGCCGTTCGAATCGACCCTTCCCGGCCGATCCTCCGCCGACGCTCGCGCCATCTCGCCCCGAGTCTCAAATTTCCGAACTTGGCTCTAGTTTCCTTCAGCCTTTTGGTAGGTATACAGGTGGTCGCCTAAAATTATGATCCGCTTAGAGTAGTCGAGATTTCAGCATTGGGCAATGTGGAATTAGTAGACATGCGTTGAACATATTTTCTGGTTCTTGGGAAAATACTAAGCGATGATTGAGGTTACATTTTGTGCGATGAATTTGTTGTAAAGTACATGGAGCAAAATGTATGACAATTTAAAATTATTGAATTCAGTTTGAGATCAGATATTGTACGGCTTTCGTTTGAATATTCGATATCTTTGCGCTTAGTAACAGTTAAGCGTACGTTTCACAAAATTTACATTCAAGTCAACTTTTTTTCAGTAGTTTAAACATACAAATTTCAAATTTTCCACGACACTTGAAGTTAACTCGAGTGTGTCCAGCGTTTTTCGTAAAACCACGCCCTTTCGTTCCAAGTGTACGACATAAGCATGCATATACACCCATTGAGCACAACAGCGCCACCACAAACACGCACTTATGCTTTTTTCACAACGATTGCAAACATCCGGGGTTTTACGCAAAACAGTTGAAACTGTCTTGTGTTCCTCTTGATTTTACTGATTCTAATTATTACGGTTGAGACCTGTGTTAAAATCGCCTTTAAATTTTCAATTAAAAAAACATTTAGGAAGGTATGCAGATTGTGATACGAAGATTTCCGAAGTACAATCAGAAATTCCTGAAGTAGAATTGAAATTAATCTAATTCATTAATTGTTTCCCCTAACAAAAAATCCATGTAGGAACCTATATAAGAATTCGACTCGACCATCCATATAGGAACTTACTTGGGTTCTTATATAGAAACTTATACCATCTGGGAACCTATCTGGGTTCCCATGAGTTCAATTTGATTATCACCCATAAGGGAACCCAGAAAGGTTCCCAGATGGTATGGGTTCCTGTGAGTGCTTCCAATGTTCCTCTTCAGTGTAAACTCTGCACTGCAGCGACTTTCTTTACCAATGCGTTGACTGAATACAATGACAGAAAATCCTTCATTACTTTTAGAATCTAATTTCTATTGGTCAAAACAGACGTTGCAGTGCAGAACCTGCACTGCAGTACCGACATCCGAAGCACCCTATGTAGGAATCCAAGTAAGTTCTTATGTAGGTTTCTATTTTAAATTCCCGTATAGGTATCTATATGGATCTTTTTCTTAGGGTCTATAGTAGTTGCTACATTTCTACTAACTTACCCAATCAAGCTTAAGAAATATCATTTTATTCAAGACATTCGTAAACTTTGTGAATTTTTACCCTAATACAAAAACCATGGGCTTTCATACTCAAAAGTCAAGTCTTAAAAAGAACGAAAAGTGTAACCGAAATTAGATAGTGATAACGTAAAATTCCACATAAATTCACAGTCATCTGGATCAAAATTAGCGTGATGAAATGAATATATTTATTTAAGCCTCAAACTCTATCTTATTACGCAAAAGCTATTTCATGTTTCGTCAGGCTAATTTGAACCCAAAAGATTTTGAACCTTGCACTGTGTGTCGAAAATGCAATAATCGACTCGTTAACGACTCGCTAGCGACTCAGAAATTGGTTTCGACTCGCTGACGACTCGTCAACGACTCAGAAATTGGGTTCAAATCGTTGATGAGTCGTCAACGAGTCGCATATTTTTTACTGGGGACTTTTTAAGGCTTGACTTATGCACTCAGAGAAACAAATTTCCGGTAATTTCCTGTAAATTTCGGGCTTTCCACAGAAGATTTTGTTTCACATTTTAAAGATGATTCCGGTTACGGAATCTCTTCCCTGGAATCTCTTTCCAGGAACTTTAAACGCGAAAGTTACCTCGGTCGCTGGTTGAAAGATTTTCAGTCGTAAATTCAGCTATTTTCAAGGCGTCCATATTTCAACAAACTATGTCAAACGTATAGATACCTATATTATACGTTCAGAAAATATTTTATTGAAGGATGTTATATTTTAAAATGTCAGTAACAAACTTATCACAACTACGCATGCGCATTAGGAATGCGTGAGCGATTTAATCATTTTTTTCAATCAATGACTTTATTTGTACGATTTAGATCGCTGATTCAACGACCCTATTCTCTCGGTGTGAGCCTGAAAGTTTATGTTCTTTACATCAGGGTGTATTTAGTGTACTTAGGAAATTTCCGTATCACTATCACTATCTCAAAAAATGTCTAATCATTGTTTAATCAGGAATTTGTATGCGATTTTAGAACGAGACCTCTCAACGAGGTTTCGATATTTTTAAAAATAAAGTATTAAAAAAATAACTCGGTACCTTGGTGTAGTGGCAAAGGCGTCTTCTTAGTGAGCGTGGGGACGGTAGCTTAACTCTCACCTAGCGGCGTTTTTTCAACACCTCAACAAGATAGCTGAGGAGGTGGTGGGTATACGGATTCGGTATACATGTCTACGAAATATTCGCCTACAATTTTTTTCCTCACCCCACAGACTTGTCTGGGCAAATGCAGAATGCGGATACACTGAGAGAAAAAAAGACAAAAATCGCTGGATTGGTCGGTGTAAAAAAATCTTTTTAATATATAATAAACATATTTTACTACTTTTATGTGTATAAATCAATTGCTAACTGAACCAATATAATTTAAACAAAGTACAGGTATTTATATCAATTTTTGTTCATAATTTTTCACCTATAACGTAAAATAGAATATATCTTTACAGTGACATTCCTTATGTTTTGATTTATACCGTAAATACATCGGTATAAATGGAAGAAATTTGGCAAGGGTTTTACACCCACTTTTTTATACTCTATAGAACCTTGACTAATACTGAAACAATTCTGGAAAAATACCAGAATTACACTATATGGTTGTAAACACAAAGTATTCACAATGTAAAAGCGATCTATAATACACGGAATCAATACGCATTTTGCACTGCCAAAAAATTGAATTAACAACTAGTATGATATTGGTGCTTCTTCGGTATTTTTGCGGTGTTAAACAAGTACGTATACAGTGTACAGATCAAGGTGTAAAATCCCTGTAAAATTTGTCGCATTCACACCGCTTAATTTGCGGTGTAAATCGAAATACCACATTTACACTACAAAATAACTATGTTCACTCAATGTTCACATGACAAACGGGCATACACCCCATTTACACCTTACTTACCTTGTTTATTTTCTCTGACATACAAAAAACTTCCGTGACATTTCCCTGATTTTTCCCAGTCAAAAATAATTCCCTGACATTTCCCGCTTTTCCAGGTTTGTCGCCACCCTGCATTGATTTATATAGCATGTCCAGTGCTCAGAGTAGATTGAATCTGTCTGATTATTTACCCGAACATGAGTTCAATCATATTCAGATTATGAATGTAAAAGATAGGGCTAGGGAATCCGGATTCCCTAGCGTCTATGCTTTTACATTAAACAACTGAACATGATCAAACTCATGTTCAGGTAAAAAATCGGATGGATTCAATCTACTCTGAGCACTGGACATGCTAATAGATTTCATTGTTAAATAATATAATAATTAAACTTTAATAATTTAAATATTAGTATCAATTTATATTATGTTAACGAATTCACTTATTCAAAGTTACATTAATTTGTTTTTTGATATTCAATTACACTATAATTATATTTTCCACAAATTTCTTAATTTGTAAATTAATTTTTCAAGTAATTTTTGTTAAATAATACAGTTAAAATCGCTTTTAAGCGATACAGCTTAATCTGCTGTTTCCGACCAAACAAAAATTGCGAACTACGGTTTTTGCTAACACAAAATCAAAGTTATAAAATATGGAGGCACAAAGTTACCGTGTTAGTCGGTATAAAATGCGAAAATGTAAAATCAAGTTTTTTTTTTAATCATCTCTTGTATTCAGTTTCGTCTTAATTACCACACAATATAAAAGTTAATAATTACCTTCATAATGTTAATTATATGCGTACGTATTAACAACTGTAGATCATGTAAAATTGCACAGACGCAGATTCTTCATAAATTTAGTATATTTTACGAATTCAGTTGTGAAACGGTGTTCATGTCAACATTACAATTATCTGTACATTCGTCATGTTATAATATATGTTTAAGTTTGAAATATGAATACAAGACGATGGTTGCGTGACCCTCAACTTTCTGTATCGTTTTGGGTAATAAAAAATAACAGTTCGTGTTATTGTTTAACAGGTCAAACAAAAATTATAAGTTAGAGTAATTGACCTGAAAATAAAAGGAACATTATTAGGTTAGCGATCTGAAAATAGTTTCCTGCATGTATTAAAAAGGTAATTCATTTGACAACTTTTTCAATAGAGAAAGAAATATTTTTCTCTATTGATGGGAAAAATTGAAATTTGATTATGAATTGATTTGATTATACAAATTTGAATTTTGATTATGATATTTGAACTCAGATTCCTTTATTATAAAAATAAATAATTTAATATTAACTGAATTGTTTCACTTTTTTAAAAATGTAAAAATAAAAGTGACCCACGTTCATTTGTTGTGATACCCTAGTAAAACAAAAAAACATATTGTTAATACATTGTGAGTACATTGTCAGTATAATATCAATATATTGTTGAATTATTGTCAGTTTATTTTCAATATATAGTGTCAATATACTGTTATAATATTAACACTAAAAAGCCCGAGCTTCTTGAAAAGAAAGATAGATATAATGGATACTAAGTGTATTAAAATGACAGGTCTTGGCACAATTTTATTCTAGTGTTAACACAATGTCAGTACACTGAGAGAAAAAAGAAAATAAAAAATTACAATCCTTCTAACAGTTTTAGGACATAAGTCTTTTAACATGAAAAGTACTATCAAAAAATAATGAAAACTGTAACTTATCTACATTATTCCGCCATTTTAAGTTGAGATTACACTGAAAAGAAATTCGTATCTATATCTAAATCTGTTAGTTGCACAAATTCGTTGAATGAACTAGTATTTTGTTGAAACAGCTAGCATATTATAGATTATCAATTATATCAATTATATCAGCTAGTTGGTTCAAATATATTCTATAAATTTATACGTTAGCTAGTTGACACAACTAGCAAATTTAGTTGCCCATATTTAACCCTAAATGTTAGTTAACTCAACTAAATTTCTGTTAAGTCAACTATGATTTTTCTCAGTGTACTTTTTTTTTGATAGTAATTTTCATGCCGAAAGACTTATGTCCTTGAACTGTTAAAAAGATTGTAATTTTTACATTTTTTTTCTCTCAGTGTATATTGACAATACACCAACAATTTTTTAAAAACTGGAATATATATTTGCGATTAGGAATATATTGTCAATATACTGACAAATATTTCTTAGCTGTAACAAAATATTAACATTCTGACCACAGCTTGCGATAATTCAATGGTTAAGATATAATGATGTGATTCATTAGCTTATGAGTTCGATTCCTCGCATTTCAGTTTTTTCAAACCGATATTTAATGTTAAAATATAAATTACAGTTAGAAATAAAATTAAAAAGAGTTTTATACAAACACATAATAGTAGAAAAATAATTTTTATTTAAAATAATAAAATGCATTTCAATATATTAACAATATATTAGCACTATATTGACAATATACTATTGAAATATTAATAATATACTATTGATATATTGTTAATACTATTTCATTACGTTGCGTTTGTAATACATTCTTAATATATCAACATTGTATTTTTCGTTTTACTAAGGAAACCTTTTTCCTTTTAAAAGAAAGCACAAAAAAATGTCACTTTTATTGTATTTAAGGAAATTTATTTACCTGATATGACTAATTTTTTTCACTAGTTGAGGTAGATGTTGTAAGAATAAATTCTTCGGTTTCTCTTTTTGAAATATAACGTAGATCTTATTTCAAATCAACAACGTCGTTTTAATTCTGCTTTAAAGGTGTATCCTAATACACAATACACTGTTGATAGAATACCAATAGCACCGTGAACAAAAATTCACATAATGCTTGTCATTATCTCAAAAAAATGTTAAGGCCTTTGTAATAAATGTCTTAAAAATGGTTAAAAATATGTAAGCATAAATTAATTTTTTCATGATTTCAGATAATATTATATTACTAAGTGTACATTCTTTAGTGTAAAGGTGTGAAATTTTCTTAAAATCAAAATAATTTCAGTGAAACGAGAAAAATATTCACTTTCTTTAAAATCTTATTTATCAATGTAAAATCAAATACAGAAATTAAAAGAAAAAAATACAAAACGTATCGTAAATAATTCAGTGATTTTATAAAAATAGTAGCATTTCGTTCATAATTCGTAAAATTAAAATATATAAGAATCACAATTAAACCGTAAATTTAATCAATATTTTACGCTCAACGGTTTACAAATAAATGATGAGTAAACTTATAAAAAAATTTTCAAAAACATGTTCAAAAATATACCCAAGAAAAAAAACATCAATTTCGTCTAAAACTGTACAAAGTTCCTTATAATAGTTAAGTTAATGGAAACACTTTTTAAAATATATATATATATGAATATGATGATTTAGACAATTTATACACTTGTTTCTTAAACAATGAGCGACGAAAAGAGAGAAACAGCCTTTCCATTATAAGTACTGATTTTCTTTATCAACAGCTTGATTAAGTACATTGGCCCGAAATTTTGGAATCTAGAATTAAAACCAAAAATGACTTATCTTTTAACGTCTTAATTCAATTTAATGAAATATTAAAATTTTGTTGACTAAATTTGGACTCTTAAAAAATTAAGCTCTTACCTGTAAGGAAGGATTTACTCGAATGTTCTGATTATTTGTTCTAAGTGGACTCAGTATTGGCAGCTTATGGAACACATGTTTTTCAGTACTCGACGAATTCGAATTAGATTGCATTTTTAGCGGCTGATGTAACTTCTGAGGTAATTCTGACTTGGAAAATTTCGAAGTTTCTCGCTTTGGACTCAAAGGATATTTCAGTGGCGATGGTATAGACAGTCTACTACGACTGAAAAAGAAATATCGTCATAAACTACAAAAAATCATGTTGAAGATTTTTTTGTATTCGTAAAAATTATGAGATGGGAATCCACATCCATTCATCCATTAACTTCCATAGAAATACATAATATTAAAAAAGTATTCTATCATCTTCTAAAATAATATCAATATAATATTTCTATATTACTTAACAAAATGGAGTATAGAAATATTTAATTTTATTGTAAAATAAAAATAGACTCGTTTTAATAGTTAATCACTTGTAAAAATTAAAAATTTTAACATTATATCTTTACAAAATTAATATTTATTAACATTTATTGATTAAATCATTTTTTGTTTCTTACCGAGGACTTTTTGGCTTGGCATTTGTATTCTTAAATTTTAAAGGTTCAAGCTTGTTAGTGACTGGAGATTCGTGTTTGTCTGTACTCATTTTATGAAACTTAATTTGAGATGACGAACGTCGACTCATAGGCGTCGACGATGCTAATGGAGGCGTTAGTAAATTGTTCGTGCTTTTCATTGGACTAAGTGTTTTTTTCTTTACTGGTGAGGATGTTGGAACTGCAACAAGAAAATAAAAATAGTTTATGTTACCCAAAATCATATATCACAAACGGTGTAGTAAAATATGCTGAAATATTAAGGTGGAATCCTCGTACACACTAATCAAATAAAATTTTCCTTTTGGAAATTAGCTTAATAAATAATACATTATAATGTAAGCAAAATTAAAGTCTTAATAACTGTAATCATGATTCATAAAGGGTATCATAATGTAGAATAAAAGTTTCAAGAATCAAATAATAGTAGAAAAACTTCAATCAAGTGATTCGTATACCTGATGGCTAGTTCAAAGTTTGAGGACAAATCAAAATTATACTTACATTTCTGCATACTATTTACAGGAATAACTGCTTTCAACGGGCCTTTCTTAGAAACAGGCTCAACATCAGTTTTTCGTTTCAGTTTACTTCTAATATCAGCGACCGATTTTGTTTTTGTAATTTGTGTTTCAGGAACTGCGGCTGACTTAGTTTTGACATCTTTATACATAAGTAAAGTAGAATAACAATTATAATCACTCAGTACAAAACATAGTTATCAGACAGAATATTAAAAAATATATCAAAGTATTTTTAATTGTTAAAATAATATTATTTGTATGTCCATTCAAAATATTTCTAAAATATTATTATAATTGTTTTAATAATTTAGGTTCATTATTTTGGCGGACATAGAAAATTTTTTTTTTGATATTCCTTCGCAATAGGGTACTAATATTCCATTATGCAAACAAACGCTTACTGAAAAACTTTCTCATTTATTACCTGATTTCAAAACTTTCAAGTTCTTCACTGGGATCAGATCTCTTTGCATTGAATTAATATCAGGGTCGCTTGAAAAACGTTTGTTCGTAACACTCAGTGGCTTCAAAATTAATTTTGAAGTAGCACTTAAACTCGTATTTTTTACTTCTTGACTCGAAGACAATGTAGAAAAACTTCTGCGTAGAACTTTGTTTGTTGATGGAGTCTAAAATTTAATTAAATGAACAAAAAGTATATTTTTGAGTATTCATTGTTTTTTTAATTTGTTTTATATTAAAAAAAAAAGGAATAAAACAAGAAATAAATATTAGAGAAAGTGTACAACTATTTTAATGGAATAAAAGAAAAAAGAATTACTTTTTTTCCATCTGGCGTGTACGATCGTCTGGAAGAGGGCAACTTGGTTTGTTGAATTACAGGCCTCGAACGATCCCTTGATTTATCAACAGTGGGTTCTGCCGTTTCAGTTAACTTACTCAAAATCTCACTAAGCTTATTGAGCAAGCGTCTGGTGGACGGCTCGATTTTTGATTTATCCTGTAGAAGACTTTCTAAGTCAGAAAACACGCTCTTTACATCACCTGATTTATCTGGAGTTGCATTAGACTCTCTTTTCGCAGTCGCTAAAAGTATTAAACATTTATTTTAATTAATCTCAATATAAATCTTATTTCACTATCAAGTTCAAATGATTCAGATACTTCTTTTAGGTATTACTTAATTTGTATTAAAAGAAAAAAAATCGTTACACTATATCGCAGAACGTAAATCTTTTAAGAGAAATATGTTAAAAAAAATAAATAAATAAATAAATAAATAATAATGCAGACATAGAATATTGTGTATGTACTAAAATTGATTTTGTCACCGCCCCCCTTTTTTTTTTAATATTATTATACTGGTGGGGGGGGGGGGAACTTAGAATTCCGAATAGGGGTAAACAGTTCATATATATAATATTTTATGTGTAATATATTGACAGTAAACTCTCGGCTATGTAATAAAGACGGTAGTCATTTGCCCACAACGCCCTCTCATGTTGCCCAGAGCCATCAACTTTAATTACTAAAAAATTGTCGGTTATATTTTAAATTACGTACCACAGTAAATAAGATTTTGCCAATCGAGAGTGGGGATAGAGTTCTGAGAGAAAACGTTACATAAATGAAACTTTCGTTACGTAGCGAAGAGTTTACTGTATGTACATTATAATCTGCCATTTATTATACTGCATTACATATAATATAATAACGTGTCTAACGAAGAAAGGCACGTTTCAAATAAGTTTAAGAAAAAATACATGGCCTAATTTTGAAACGTGTCACTTTTGGTCAGACATGATACGTACTATATTATATTATATAATTATTGGATGGTGAAAGGATATGCCTGCATCCCGAGCGGGAGCATAAGTGACAAAAAAATTTCCTTGACAAAATTCCAAAAATCATTACATTAATAATGATAGAATCAATTTTTTCTTTGAATTATTAAAATGTTCATTGATTTCCATAATTCCAAGTAAAATATATGGTATATTACTGCTGAGGGCGCCACTGCGCCCGGAAACTAGCCCGGAGCCTCCGCCTGAAGTTGGCTACATAAAATTCCATGTTCCCAAAGCCACTCTTTCGCTGCCAATGAAAGCAGCTGCGGCCAGTTAAATAAATGTTTGCGACAATAAATATTTTCCAGTGTAAAATTGTACACAAAGGCAAAACTGGCTGCTGTTGCTTTCATTGGCGGCGAAAGAGAGAGGTCGTGATGGACAGAGACGCAAAAACTGAGCGCGTGGCTTTAGCAGGGGTTTTGGGAACGTTGAATATCATGTAGCTAACTTCAGGCGGAGGCTCCAGGCTCATTTCTGGCATCACTGCCCTAGGGTGATAAAGATGCTCGAGGATATAGCCCGAGAGCAACTTTACAGCCCGAGGAGCGGTTAGTTCCGATTTTGTCCTCTCTCAAGGAGCGTAAAATATATTGTTTATAATAATAATTTAAAGAAGTACGCTAATAAATATTATAAACATGCTTTTTAGTAACAAATTATAATTCTACAAGTAATAGTATATCACGCATCAAGGGCGCTTGCGGAGCATGCGCTTAACTCCCTATTCACAGATGCGAAAAATAAATAATATATAGATAAAAAAATGAATAAACGTTTTTTGAGGATAATAAAACACAAATTTTAAGAATACTTTTTCCAATAACTTTGAATGAAAATTATTTTCTTATTTTTTAGTTTCTAGTAAATAATCATTGACCATTAAACTAATGTAGCTAAAAAATATGAAATCAATCTAATAACGATTAGCTATAACAATATTAAAATTGTGAAACAGTGGCTGTAATATATACTATACTAAATGGATCAACCTTATATTGGTCCCGTTCCATTTAATATCATTGGGCAAAAATTTCATCTGAACTTCTTTTTTTATTCAACACTCTGTTTCTAACTCGATCAACGTATGATCAAAATAAAATTGGTAATCACAAGTTTTATTCTCACCATCATTTTCTTCAATTTTTTTATTCAAGTTTTCTTTCTCTGCTTCAAGTTCATTTTTATTTTCTTGACAATTTTCCTTTTCAGCATTACTTTTGCTACCCTGCAGGCAAATTGTAATCAAGTCCGTATTGGTGTAATTGAGGCCCAAATTATTTTCCAAATCGTCCAGCAATTTGATTGCATCGGGCTTACACGTTTTCACAATATTTTTCAAATCAATTAACAAATTTAACACAGTGACCTTCTTCTTTGGATCTTCTAAAGTAAACAAATCGGATTCCATGTCTTTCACAACAGTTTTGCTATTGCCATTTTCCAGTTTTGTTGTTTCATCTGTAGTTTTCTTTGATTCATTCTGGGGATTGTTGGGCGATATAGGTAACTGGATTAAGTCATTGGCTTCATCTTCAGATAACGGCAAGTCGTCAAAATCTGGCTGCTTGATTGAGGAAATGAATTCTGAATCATCATCTACAGAAAAAATGTTATGTAATGTGAAATGCATTGTTAGGATTTTAGCTTTTAGCATAACATTTTTTATTATTCATTACTAATATTTATGTATGAACCATTTTACCAGTTATATAATTTACCAAACGTTTATCGAAATAAATTTGAAAAATAAGTTTTAACTATTAAACACACTACTTTGTGTGTGTGTTTTTTTCAATTAAAAAACTTATTAAAGTGCTGTCATTATAAGACACAAACCTATAGAAATAATACTGGTAATTTAAATCTTTAATTTTACCTAAACAAAAGGAACGGCAAAATTGATACCATCATGATACATGTTATAAAAAAACCTTGCAAATGATACATTAATAATTGTTGATATAAAATAAATTATTAATATTATTTATATTATATTAAATATAATTATTTTAATAAATGTTATATTAAAAATTACCTTGTGGACTGTCCAACATCGTAGCAATGTTCTCTGCAACTTTAGATGCTTCTTTCGTTATTAAGTCTAAATTTGCAACCTTAAAAAATTACAACAAAATATTTAATTAATACATTTATGAATAAAAATTTAACTAAAATTGAATTTTTATTCTTCCACTTTTTTGTTGTATACTAATGATTCGGAACTTTTTCATTAAACAGAATGGCTACTTTTGACATGAGTATGTCTAACCGCTGGGGGTCATTTTTTGAGAATGCCCCTTCCCCTTTTCTCTCAAGACATTACATTAGTGTTATTCTGGTGCGTTCAATCATTAAAATTCATAAAAGATACTATCGCATCATTTAGTTCCAGACATATCCATGTCTAAATGTACTTTCATGTAAGAAAATTGTTTGAAAAAAAAAAAAAAAAAAAAAAAAACTTCTTTTCCTTATAATGAAAGATCTGGGATTTTAAGGTAAAAAATCCATTACTTCTTCAGTCGAATGAAAACTAATTTTATCATATTATAATACAGCAGATGATTTAGTGAAAAAATAATAAAATTGAAATAAAATTTGAGAATCCAGTTATGAATTTAAATAACTGAGAACTAAAAAACTTACAAAATAGCCTTTGCCAGCATTGCCACAGATAATGCTACGGTTTTTTGTTTCAGCAATGTTGATTAGTGGTCGCTCAAGTCGGTCAGCCTCTTTGTTCTTAATTCTCTGATACTTTTGCACAATATCACTGATATCACAGTGCGTATTGCCGTTGATATTTAAACTATTATTTAAAACCTTATTTGCAGATGCGAAACTGTTGTTAAAACCCTTGTCCGAATGTGCAGAACTATTATTAAAAATCTTGTCGGAGAATGTGGAACTATTATTGAACATCATGTTTAAAGATGTGGAAGATGAAGACAAGTTCTTAACAATGAACGCCCGATTCATAATGAACGATCCAGAAGAAAGTTCGGATGGGACCGAGCTGCAGTAGCTGTTAAATGTGCCATTCATCTGCGCAGACACCGTCGACATGCCATTCAGTAAGAGGGCGCCAGTGGGCTCATCATGGAGGGTGTCAGTGGGCTCATCACAGAGGGCATCGTTCATGATTGAGTCACTTAAAATCGAGAGGTCTAATTGTGATGGGGAAGGTGGTTCAACGATGATTTTTATCAATGGTTTATTACTAGGTATTGATGGAGTAGTGGGGGAACAGGCAGTATTATTGGAAATAGATAAATGTTTAAGCGAGTGATTGAGCTGGGATTGAGGTTGTTGTTGTTGGTTGATGTTGTCAACTATTTCGAAAGGGTCCTCTGAGCGACAAATGTAACGATCGACCTGCCGAGATATACGGTCAAAAGGGTTATCAGGTCCAAGACTCGGACGTGGTGCGTCCTCTTCGTTCGTATTAGGAAGAGGCAGCAGTGGCGCCACCAACTCGGATCGAGGGAGACTCTCACTTGAGGCGTCCAAGTCAATTAGGTCCGACATGCTTAGGCTTGGTTATCTAAAAATATAATATTCGTCATGACTGAAACATTTTTAATGTCCAAAATTTATTGAGTTTTCTCAATGAATTGTTCTGCTAGCAAGCAACAATTTTTTGTTATAAAATTCTTTTTCTATCATTATTGTCATTGTATGCGCAGTTAATTATTATCATAAAATCAAGCGTAAAAGGACAAGAATCTAAATCTGAATCTGACAGATAACATCAATACAAAGTTAACGTTGAATTACCACATGGTATCAAAGTTAATTATAATTTGTTTTTCTTTCTTTGTGAATAAAAAATAAAAAATTAAAATGTTTTGATTTAAATCAAATTTTTTTGATAGTTTAGTTCGAATTAATTATATATTATTGATAAAAATAATAATTTTTGCTTGTTTAATGATAAATTTAAAACATTATTTAATACGAATATGAACAAATTTACTCAACGAATTAGCATTGGAAGCAGTTAAAACAAGCTTGTCTGAAACAAAAATCAGTTCATTTACATAAAAATGAAATGTATTTTTTAAATTTTTGAGAATGCAGTAAGTTCCTAAAGTGAACAAAATTAAAGTTTTAATTAAATTGGTTTTCATTATTGATTCTTTAAAATGAATTCTTTAAAATGAATTCTTTGAAATAATTATTCAAAACAATGATTTTAAATAATTTAAATTATCAATTATAATAATCATAAATTGTAGTAGCCGTTTATTGAATTAAATTTAATGTTGAATCCCCTTTTATTAAACGCAGTGATTTGATATCAAATCCATGTCGATTCTGATTTAATACAAACAAAACAGACATTTATGCATCGATTAGAAAATCCCTTAGAGAATGAATGAATACTTTTGTTAAAAGAAATTAGTGGTTTATATTGAATTTGAAGTTTAAAAACAACAATATTTCTTATTGTAATCATAAACATTTTACCAAGTCATACTTTTCAAAATGAAATTCTTTGAATAATACAACCTTTTGTATCCTTGAAAAACATTTATTTTTAATCCAGTCTAGTAAGAAACACTGTTATGTTTTTGAATTACAAATTCAATATGAATTAAAGATTGATTTAAAGGAATTTATTAAAATATAGCTAAATTTTGAATGTTTGCAGAACAATTTTTAATATTTTTAAAGATAACTACTATTTTTTTTTTTTTTTCAATTTTTGATTAAATTTCATGATACAGTATCAAATTTTTTATAAGAAATATCTATAATATCCCTGATTAGATACTTTAATAGAATATGTAATATCAAAATAAATACATCATTTAGTGAATCAAATCTTTGATTTGTTTGTAAACAATATTTGCAAGAAAAATTTTCTGCCCAGGTTTTAAAAGAAGTTGAATTATCATTTTAATTACTATACATTATTTTTTTAATTAAATATTACAATAAAATTAAATTAAATTGTGTAATGAAAAACATTTCACATATAATGAAATGTTTAAATACCAAATTTTTAAACTCACAACATATATTCTCAAATTTCTGATGTATTTAAAAAAAATTTTGCATAAACTGTCTAATTTTTTAGTTTAAAAAAACGTAATCAAAACATAAAACAATGTTTTTTTTTCTTTTATAAGAAATGTAAATATATAATTATTTCAAATTACACTTAACCTACAAAATTCTTGTTTGGCGCTCAAAGTCATCTAAAGCTCAAAGGATAAAACTTTGATAAGTAAAAGCTGGAAAATCTTTGAGTTTGTTTGTGTAAAATATTGTATAATCACATTATTTATAATATATAATTGACAAAATCAAATGGAGAAACAGGTTGGAATTGTGAAAGAAATTACTTACAGAATATTACGCCTCGTTATTGAAGATTTGATTACATAAGTAATTTAAATACATTTATAGTCACACTTGTTTACACTTGTTACAAAAAGGGGTAAAAATATTTAATATCGTCTCCAAAAAAGTCTTATAATACAATTGCTACGTTACAGTCCATTTGATTCCATTTCTTCAATTCAAAATTAAATCAACAGTTATATTTTCGTTGATGATTGTTGCGCCACCTGGCCCTCAGGTGCAGTGCTCTCAGATTTTTAGTGTTGTCCTTTACGCACAAAGTTCCTCGCGTGTATTTCTAACGAGAGGAACTTGTGCGAGAGCGACAAACATATAGAATCTGAGAGCACAGCTCAGGTGAGTGGAGGGCTATTTAAATTAGGCTAAATGTGTATCTAATCAAGATGTAAACAATACAAAATGTCTGAACATTTTAATAAGTTAAAAAATTAATCAATGAATTTCAGGTAAAATTTAATTTTACAAAATATATTTTTTAAACTTACAAAGGTTTTATACCATTCAGATATACTGAATGTTCATGATAAAAAAAATTTATCTTATTTTTTAAGTTTTATCATTTTTTTGTGATTATTTTGTTTTTATCAATTTTTGGTACACAATTTATAATTTGTTTTTATAACGCGAACAAATTTTTATCACGATTATATTGAATTTTGTTTCAGCATAAAAATTATTGACATAACATTCGTCTTGAAACACTTTACAAATTTTTGTACTGGAGAAAATCTTTTTTTTATGTGTAGAATAATTATTAAACAAGTCATATTTTTTACAAGGTTTAGCGAAAATATTCAAAAGCATTCATAAAACTTTGTTTAAAATGTGTACATTTGGACTCAAAATTAAAAGTTATAAATAAAAAATTTATTGTTTCCAGAAATTATGTATTAAATTAGTGTTAAAATACTTCATTAAAAAATTCTTTTCATTTTTCATAAAATATATCTTTCATAGGGAACGGACAAAAGTGGAACTATTGGTATCCATGGGAGGCAAAGTGCTCTTGGGCATGCAGCTACTTGAGCTACTTTGCCTCCCTACGGACGAAAAGTTCCACTTTTGTGCTGCTCCCAAGTTGTGAAAAGTATCACACTAGCCTCGGGCGGTACAGCGCCCGAGGCAGTTATGTACTATTACACACTTAGTTAATTTTCGTTTCATATATATATTCATTTACATGCACTGTATAAATTTTCATATTCTTATAGGATAGATAAAAAGATAAAAACAAATCATTGTATAACTTTGATATCTTATTTATTCTAAATACAAAAATCTCCTACCTTCCACCCATATCTTTCTCTCTCACACGCACACACTCTATCTCTCCAGTATCTACAATATTTTCATAGAATTACAGAACTCGCTGCTGAACTTTACAATACTATGAAAAACTACTTTATTATAGACAAAATCAAACAGATTAGAGTAAAGAAAAAGTAAAGATACAAATTAAAATAATAAAACCAAGCACTTTCTTATGACTATATCATGATATCGTAAGAATTAATTTAAAGTTCAACAAAACTTTAACGGTGATGAAAGCTAAAAAAACGGGAGAAAAAGATTGAGGAACTCTTAGTCAAAGAATTCATCATCAAAGATGAACGAAATACATTGCTATGAAAATGCATACATTTAAATTCAATGGTCAGTACAAAACAACGTTCACTTCATCAACGCAGTAACTATGTTTGGAACATATAAATTCGGTAGAAGTAAAATTAACTCTTTCAGTCTGTTAATGAAAATAAGAAACTTCAAGTGAAAAAAAGTATACATAAGAAGTCGTTTTGAACGCTCGAAAATAAATGCTGAGTAACGCCCTCTAATTTTACATCATTCCACCCATGCCGCCCATGCCAGCCATCGAACCCATGCCAGGCATCTGAGGCGATTCTTCCTTTGGTATCTCGGTGACTACTGCCTCGGCGGTGGTGAGTAGCGATGCTACACCGGCGGCATCTGTTAGCGCAGTTCTCACAACCTTGGTTGGGTCGATGATACCCTTCTCAATCATGTCAACATATTCGTCGTTCATGGCGTCGTATCCCAGGTTACCCTCTGAAACCTTGGCTACAACAAGGCTCGCATCAACACCAGCGTTTTGTGCAATTTGCAAGCATGGCACTCGCAGTGCGTTTTCTACTATCTTGATGCCTGTACGGAGATCCTCGTTAGCTGTCTGCATGGCCCTAAGAGCAGGTGCGCAACGGAGAAGAGCAGTGCCACCTAGTGGAAAAGTTATAAATAATTTAAATTACAAATTTTCTCAAAAGGATCATAAATTTGTATACTGTAGTAAAAATTGTACGTCATATTAATGTTAGCAATGTTTTACCTCCAGGAACAATGCCTTCTTCCACAGCAGCCCTAGTAGCATTCAGAGCATCATGTACTCTGTCCTTCTTTTCATTGACCTCAACCTCACTACTTCCTCCAACTCGGAGTACAGCTACTCCAGAGGCAAGTCTGGCCAATCGTTCCTGTAATTTTTCCTTCTCATAGTCTGAAGTAGTTTCGCTGATTAGGTCACGAATTTGATCAGCTCGTCGGTCAATGTCGCTCTTTTTACCCTTGCCTTTGAGCATGAGAGTATCATCTTTGGTGATGATTATTTCTCCCACTTGTCCGAGGTCGCTCAACTGGCAGTCTTCAATTTTTACAAGATTCGCATCATCGCCAAAAACAATTCCACCAGTGGAAATGGCCATATCTTGAAGAGTGGCCTTGCGGTTGTCTCCAAAACCAGGGGCTTTTACAGCAGCGACTTGAAGTCCGATCTTCAATCTGAAATGTTTAATTTTTCTTTCTTATTTTTATTGTATGAAAAAATGTTGTTTGATTAAATTGAATCACATGGGAATTTATATAAGTCATGTATAGTTCAAGTTCCTGTTTAGAGTTCTAACTAGGCTTTTATGCAGATATTTGATACAAGAATGCAGTTGGATTTCTCTGTAGGAACCTTATATGATCTGGAATTTTACTTTAAATTCGGGTAATTCGCATATTCTGGATAATTGAAATTCTAAGTAGGAATACAAACAACTTCGGAACCTGCTTAAATTTACGCAACTGATAATTTAATAAACTAGGTTTAGATCTTAGATGGTTTGCATTTTTACTTTGAATTTGGACAATCTATACAGGCTCCTATAAGAAATTGTTAGATTTGGTGACTGGGCTAGCTAGTAATTTAATCAAATGATTTTCTAGATAATCTGAGTTCATATGTAGGTAATTTTTCAAATTAATACGTAATAATTTCATACACAAGACTCCTACGTATTTTAATTATTGAATAAAATTCCATAACAATTTTAATATTAGGGTCTTGATCTTTCAACCAACCTATTGACAACCAAAGTGGACAAAGCCTCGCCGTCAACATCCTCTGCAATGATCACCAAAGGCTTCCGCTGTGAGTTCGCCAATTCAAGGGCAGGAATTATACTCTGCACCGAAGAAATCTTCTTCTCAGAGAAGAGTAACAATGCGTCCTGAAACTCGACTTTGGCTCCCTTGCTTGAGTTAATGAAATACGGCGAGATGTAACCACGGTCAAACTTCATGCCTTCAATGACCTCAAGCTCGTCCACAAGCGTCTTACCATCCTTCACTGTGATAACTCCCTCCTTGCCAACCTTCTTCATTGCATCAGAGATGAGCTTACCAATGGCGGTGTCTCCATTGGCGCTGATAGTCGCGACCTGCGCGATTTCCTCGGGCGTCGTCACTGGCTTGCTTAGCTTCTTCAGTTCTTCTTTGATCGTTTCTACAGCCATCATGACTCCACGTCTGATCTCAACAGGGTTGGCACCCTTGCTGATCTTTTCGAAGCCTTCTTTGGCGATCGCTCGTGCTAGCACCGTCGCAGTGGTGGTACCATCGCCAGCCTCCTCGTTGGTGTTGTTCGCTACATCTTGCACCAGCTTAGCTCCAATGTTTTGGAATTTGTCCTTGAGTTCCACACCTTTGGCTACAGTAACGCCATCTTTGGTGATCTTGGGGCTACCCCATGATTGTTCCAGAATTACGTTGCGACCCTTGGGACCCATTGTGACTGCGACAGCGTCGGCGAGGATGTCTACGCCCTGAAGCATGAGGGCGCGCACCTCGGGTCCAAAACGCACGTCCTTGGCGTAGGCACGTGCTTGGAACTGGATTTGGCGCAAGGCGGCACTGCGTAGAGCACTTGGAAGCTTGTACATCTAAGTTGATAATTGTAAATGATTAAAAATCAGGTTTATGTTTGACATTTTTTAGTTTTTATAAAAGTTATTAAATTAAATACTATTTTATTTTTTCAATGGGCTAAAAGTTTTTTTTTTTT
>JABFOV010000266.1:21101-44501 GCA_022817685.1 Aradophagus sp. ZL-2020
TACATCTAAGTTGATAATTGTAAATGATTAAAAATCAGGTTTATGTTTGACATTTTTTAGTTTTTATAAAAGTTATTAAATTAAATACTATTTTATTTTTTCAATGGGCTAAAAGTTTTTTTTTTTTATAATGAGTTTGATTTTTGATTCTAATTTCTATTTAAAAATGAAGAATTGAATGTAAAAAATAAACAAAACAAAAATGAATGTTTGTTAAATAAATTTTCATGTATAATTTTGATTTTTTGAATACTTCTAAAATGCTCAATTTATTGAACAAATTTTTTTGTCACTTTCTTCCTGAATAATTATTATTTCTTATTATCTTTGTGAAATTTGAAAATAAAATGTAATATGTAAAACTATAATATTATCACATTATAATATATTACACTACTTTCATATTATCAACATAATTAGTACAAGTAATTTTTAAATACAAAGTCGTTGAAAACAAGACTCGCATAAATTAATAATTAATATTTTCACAATATAGATAATCCAAAGTAGTATTGTTCAAAGTAATATTCATAATTATGAGATACTATATAATTATTTAATTTAAAAGTCAAACTTTACTTACAAAAATTATTTAATAAAATTCAATAATTTTTTTTTATTTTATAATTTTTATCCAGTCTGAAATTATCTACGATTGATAGTTATTTCGACCGATCACAATTTTGAATGTAATCTAACCTATAATGCGTTTACACAAAAAGTTGTAGAAAAATGTTCTAAGAAATGATGTATTAAAATGTTGAATTTTATTCAACAACTAAATAGAGTTAATGTGATCGACCTTTACTCCGTAAGCATTGATTATGTAAACGCCACGTTTTGCCAGAACATTCTCCGAACCCCATGATACCAAAAACGAACAAAAAAAAGAAAAAAAGAAGAAAAATTTGTGATAAATTTTACAAGGAATTTTCAGCGAAAAACAAAAATCAACGAAAACATAAGATTTTTTCCTTGTCTTTAAACAAAGAAAGAAAAAGAGAAAAAATGATAGCGTGTTGGCGAGCGAATTTTCGTGTACAAGAAATAAATGCAAAAACGTTGAATAAAAATTGACAAATGTTTCGTCGTGTTCGATTGAAGAAAGTATCACCGCGAAACTCACCTTGAATGACTATTTTATTTCAAGACGATTCAAATACAATGCTGCGAAGTCAAAGGAAACGTTCCGGCATGAGACCGCACGTTGTCTTGGGAGAAAAACGAGTGACCCGAAGTCGGCTGAGAAACCGGCGGAATACTATCACGCGCAACTCCCTCCACTCTGCCGCGCACTCCATCGCGCTTGTTACCCACATTGTCCATCGGAGAAAAATCTAGAACATTTTGAAAACTAATTCTAGTTTTCTCTTACGTATCTTTTATTTCCATTTTTCAATCTTTTTTCTGTTATTTAGCTTTAGTGTTATTTTTTTCTTTCAACTTTCAGTGATGCTTGAGTTATTATTTGTCGTATTATTATTACTGTTGTCGATATTGTAATTATTGTTATTATTATTTCAATTTTTGTTAATACTTTATAGCTTTTGAACCACATTGTTGATTGGAGAAAATTCTAGAACTTTTTAGCAAAATATTTCTGGCGGAATTTTTTAACGTGTTTTGATTGTCTTTCAAAATTTTGATGCTATTATAATTTTTATTATTGTTGATGTTATTATTATTATTATTATTATTATTATTATTATTATTATTATTATTATTATTATTATTGTTATTATTATTATTATTATTATTATTATTATTGTAGTTTTTGATTTTATTACTGTTATGACCACTGTTTCTTTTTGTTTGTAATGTTATTATGGTTATTATTCATGCTATTTATTTAAGTTTCTCTAAGTTTATTCCAAGTTTGATTTTCATTATTCAATTATTTAATTTTTCAATAGTAAAGGTATTTTTAACCAGGATCCACAGCGAATCCTATCAACATATTACGCATTTACGTTAAATTGAAATTTCTTTTTCGTTCAAACGTTCCTTTCAGTATTATTGGAAATTGATTTTTGCAATTACGCATTTAACATATAAATTGTTAGTTTTTACATTACAGCAAAAAAATTAGAACTACTGACAAATTTTAAACTCTGTTCAATTTTTACTCAATTCTATTGATTGATTTCAGAAAAAAAAAAAATAATAATACAGCAGACAAATCAATTATTTTTTACTTCGAAACTAATACAAATTAGTTATTTGCATTAAAAAAAGGGGTTATTTTAAATTATCCAAAAACCCAATTTCAACCAAACGAACGTCGACAATTTTTCGTGTACGAAAATAGACATTTTTTGCATTGCCCCCAGCAACACGTGCTCGCAATAAGCGAGATAAGAAAAAGTCCAACCTAACATCGCTCAACCTCAATAGTTATGTGTGAATCGTATGAATAAAAGAAACGCAAGTAAATCCGTGCACAAAACGCCAAGGAAAATTATTCCTATAAGCAGGCCTTATCGCTCGTTTGTTATCTCTAAATGGGTGCGAGAATTCTTTTTTAAAGATAATCGCGTTTCGCAACCATTTTCACCACGATCCCATAAGACGAGGTTGTCTCAACCAATCGAGCTGCGAGATTCCATTTCTATGTCCGTCATTATGCAATAACGTAGCATTCTTAAAGGGGAAATTAATTTATGTACTATTTTTAAATTACATATAGTATTCCGTTTATTGACTTGAGAATACACAACAATTACAAAAAAGAAACAAACAAGTATAAAAATTAATATTTTTAATATTTTTATTACATTTCATTAATTATCATAAAAATGTTTAAATTCTGAAGAGACAATTTTTTTTTCGAATTTTCAGTATTTTAATATATTTTTATATCAAAAATTCTAAGTTATAACTGAAAAAAAAAACATTCTTGTTTGTAATGTTTAGACTTGAAAGAATTGCTTAATTATTTAAATAATATGATTTATATAAAGTTCTGAAGTATCTTGAGTTCAAGAAGCAAAATAAATGTTTTTTTTTTTTCATTTACATTCAACGAAAACACGTTTTGATTACATAAACATCAATATGTTATGTTTATTTACTTTTAATATCAATATGGTTTGTTTATATTTAATGTGAACTCGGACAAATAAACACAATATCATTTGTTTTCAATAACACCATAATTTGACTCCATACTTTTAATGTTCAATTTCTCATTACGTCCCTAAGGCTGACTTGCGCAAACGCTTTGAACCAGTGCACCATTTGGGGAAACCTTCGTGAATCAAGATTCGCCTATGTTCACGTGGTGAGATCGATGACGAAAGGAGGGGGGGAGACCGGCATAAGGAATATTCGAGAATTTTCAACAAACCCTGGTACTCTTGCTGAGATATTGGTTAGTCACTTAGTCGCGCAACGTGCTCGAGTTTCGCCGGTTGATCGTTAACCAGAACCGAGGTCCACAAAATTAGCATTCAAAATGGTAAGGCGATTGCCGATTTACGGGTTTTCACTTTAAATCAAGGTCAATTATGGTTGCTTTATGTCACGTTTCTTAATTGATAGGTTAAAATTCTCGCAAAATAGTTTTAATCCAATTTCATGTCGCGTGGTAAAAGAAGGATGAATAAGAATTGTGTTGTTAGATTCTTTTGTTAACAAAATTGTGTTCTGGTATCATTTGATTTATATTAATTAGTTGGTGAATTGATTGATAATTAGCTTCTTTTTTTCCTTTGTTTTTCATTTCTTTTCCTTTTTTTTATAAACAGATTAACTGTGCTTTGTTAATATTTTATTAGGTTTTGACTTTTTTCTTGTCGTAACATTATTTAGTAAATTAAGAATAATAATAATAAGTCATCAGTAAGAAAAATTGAAAATATGGAAAATATGAAAACACTTTAAAAATTCATTGACATTTATTATAAAAACGTAAAAAAAAACTAATGTAATTAAAATGCAAAAAAGAATCGTTTGCTGAAAAACTATTTTCTAAAAAGTAGATAATACTCAATCTATTTGCAGTTTCAGAAGAAAATAAAAACTATACTTAAATAATAAAATTTAATTGTCCCGAAAAAACAGAAAAAAAATAATTACATGTTACTTGCAGGCAGCAGCAGCAGCAGTAAAAAGACTGATCCCTCTGTTTGACAGAGTTTTAGTCCAAAGAGCAGAAGCTTTATCAAAAACGAAAGGCGGAATAGTTATTCCTGAGAAAGCGCAATCCAAAGTTTTGAGAGGAACAGTTGTTGCCATTGGACCTGGCTCCAAAAATGATGTGAGATTTTTCATCTTAATTTTATGATAAAGCAAAAAAATAAAACAAAAAATTTGTCTGGCAACCATTCATATATTTACAAAATTTAAATTTAATATAAAATCGCTATTGTCATTGCTATTGACAACTAAGAAAATAGTATAAGATGATTTTAAGAATTAAGAAAATTATTATTTCTGAAAATTAGGAAATCTTATATTAAATATACATAATATAACTTAGCTTTTTCTTAATTATTAATTTGTTAATATTATAATTCTATATAATTTATTAACGGATACAGATTTATTTGTTATTTGTTTAACTTTTTTGATTAACTTTTCATAAACATTTTATTTTATATAATATTTTCTGTGAATAAAAATTTTTACATCATAAATTTAGATAAGATGAAAAAAAGTTACCAGTTATTTGAAATTAGTATTCTTCAGATAAACTTTCATATACAAAAAAATTATCTTTTGTTTATATATTATTGAAACAATAATGGTTCCAAGACATTGTTATTAAAATATTTAAAGTTCAGTATTACTCTTGTTGCTTATTTTAATCTTAAAGTTTGGAGAAAAGATAAAAAAAGAAAACTGTAATTTTCGTTTGTATCTACTATTGGAATCTGAGGGAATCTAAAATTTTATTGTAGATTCCTAAATCATCAATATTAAAATAATTTTGTTCAAAATAAAGTTAAAGTCAGTTTTATATAAATATAAAAAATAAAGAAAAACAATGTTTATTTTCAAGTATGGACAAGACTGAAGAGTGGTTCTTGAAAAAAGGATATTTATTTTTTAGTATCTCTAAATTACCAACACCAAAATGTTTTTTATTATTAAGTTATTATTGTAAAGTTAACATTAAACATAGATACTAACGATTTTTTTAATTATAAATAAAAATAAAAAGTTTTGTAAATATTGCTAAAAAAAATTGACTTCTTTTTAATCAAAGGAAATTAAAAATTTATCCTTATTTTCTCTTATTTTTATTTTATGCTAATTTAATAGACACCTTGTTATTTATAAATTAAAACAATTCCATTTGACATATTCCTTGGAAAAAGACTCTGTTAAATAAAATTTTTTATTTGAAATATAGACAGTTTGAATTTAATTAAATTAATAAATTGATTTCATTTTCAGAAAGGTGAACACGTACCTTTATCCATCAAAGTTGGTGACATGGTTCTTCTTCCAGAATATGGTGGTACCAAAGTTGAATTAGAAGAAAACAAAGAATACCATCTGTTCCGTGAATCAGATATCTTAGCTAAATTGGAAATTTAAATGTTTGTTGGTTCCTTTTTTTAGATTTATAACAAAAATATAATAACAGCAGCAAACAAGATAACGAATGAGACAAACTTTTTATTTACCAACTGGATATTGGTTTTTTTTTGTTTGTTTCTTTGACAGAAAGACTAATGTTCAATTTTGTTTGCTACCTTAGACTTTTGTATACATAGTATCAAGTTAATATTGTTTGCCATGAAGAGAGAACTTTTGTATTATATATGAGGATAGAGATTGAATGTTGAATAAACGTATTTTGTAAAATATATCAAAACTTATCTTTTATTTAACCAAATCTAATTTCGTTGATTTTATAAAATTTAAATATTTACAAATTTATACAGGTCTAATTTATTTTATCTTTATACTTTTTATTACAGTGGCGTTTATTCCTGAATATTCTCCATCATATCGCTTTAATTCCTTGCGAACTTCTCGAATCTGAAATAAAGAATTAAATTTAATTACTTTTATATATATAATAGATATATCAAGTATAGATTTTTCAATAAAAAATCGAGTCATATTTAACTTTAAAATAATGATTATACATGAATATTTCATTTCGATTTTTTTTCAAAAATAAACAATTAACATATAATTTTATTAGGTTTTATAAATTTGATTTTTAAAATATTTATTACAAAGAAAAATACTTTTGTGAAGATAACCTAAAAGTTCACTCTGGTAAGTCAACAAAATAATACTCACTGCTCCTTTTCTACGTATAACAGCTTTTCTGTATTTGTTCTTATATTTAACTCTTGGATTTCTTTGATCCTTCTTTCTATGTGGTGTCAACCCTTTGTTTTTAGCCATTTCATAGGTAATTGCTCGTTTATTTTCATCTGTTTGATTATGACTTTCCTGATTATTTTTGCCATCTTGATTGTTGTCACTTTGTGACACTTGTGGTTTCTTTTTTGGTTTGACGATCTTCATATTTTAATAATTATTTTAATTTGAATGTCCGTTTTTTCAACAATCTAACAAACCTACTTAATATTTGATGTAGTTCAAAGCTATCGACTCATAGATATGAACCGCACGTGGTAATAGGCGTGGATAATGTAAATGAGAGAGAGAGAGAACTCAAAGAGGCTTGTTGCCATCTTCATTTTATATATATATAGTACCATCTATTTAATAAAACCCACTTTTTATCTCGGAAGCAAAATAAATTATAGAAGTAGAAAAAATACAAGAAAAATAAAATAGAGTTAACAATTTTATTATTCTTAAAAAGGAGATTACTGGTGTGATTTGGCGCCTGTATTGAATCGAATCGTAAAGTGGCTATGTTTATTTTCGTTCGTGATTCCTTATTGGCTTAAACTCTGGCGGGTTGATTCAAAGCTTTGATTCAAAGTTGATTCTTAATTTTATTACATTCATTTAAAATTTAATTTTTGAACTGAAAATTTTGTTTCTTCTTTTTCAAAATTATTTAAATGAAATTTAAAATTAAATTTTATTAGATGAAAAAAACATTAAAATTAATTGCATTTATTTTATACAATTTAACTTTACAATGCAAGATATAATAAATTTAAATTTAATTACAAAATTTTGTGACGCGCGAAGCGCGTAATTAAATCTAGTCCTACAGAGAAAAAAGAGATTACTGGTCCGTTTATTTAAATCAAATTTTGGTTTGTTTAAGCGCCTACAGAAAAAATTGTTTTTTTACGGACACCCTAATATATATATGTTGTTGTTCTTTCTTTTAATGGCTACTGCTCAAGGCTTTTCGTATCCTTGAGCAAACGTCAAAGATATACAAAAAATTTTTTAAATCAAAACAATATATAAACACAAAAAAAAGAAATTTTTTTTACAATTAGAAATCAAGTCCATTTAATATCGGAGCAAAATTTTGACCATATTAGAGGTAATTTTTTCATTTTCTTTTTTTTTTTTGTTATTACATTAGTTTTTTTTTTTTTTTATTATTATTATTATTAATACAGTTTCAATCTTCAAGCCAAATTAAAAATAAATAAAAAATTTTAGCACTGGTGGTTATTTTTCTTTTGAAATAAAAAAAAAAGTGAGAAAAATATCAAACAATATAAAATATTAATATCAAATATAATATCAAATATAAATATTTATTTTCAATTTTTGTTTACCATTCGACCATGGTGAAACACCTGGTGAAACACGTTCGAATGGTTTAGGTGAAATTCACCTAAACCACCAAATCGAACCTCATTTGTCATCGCGCGCACTATCCCAGCGTCATCAAGCGGAAAGTGCATGAAACAAATTCAACTGTTTTACATGGAAGTGTACCTCCCTTAATTTGAATCATTCTCCTCGTGTCTTTACGAGAATTCATTTCTGGCTGGCGTGTGTAAAGGAGATTTTAATTGACTTTTCTGTGTTTTGCTTTGGTTTGTTTGCTTTTCTGACTGGTTTTTCGGGCTTACGTGATTTATACTGCTTTCTTGACTTTTTTTTCGTAATTTTGATAATGAATCACCCAACAACTTTGTTCAATATATACGACCTTTCGCGTTCGCCACCTTTGGAGATAATTAAGTATCTCCAAGAAAAACATTTGCTTGCTGAGACTTACAGATGCCCAAAATGTAAGGTTAATATGATTTTGCGTGAACGTTCTGACGTATCGGAACGCTTCACGTGGAGATGCAAAAAGTGCAATGCTCGCCGAAGTGTTCGCAAGGGCACGTGGTTTGAACTTTCACGGTTGCCTTTGTCGCAAATACTAATGATTACCTACATGTGGGTTCATAAGTTCAGTCATTCTCATGTTATGCACGAATTGCGTATAACATCTGAACATACGGTTGTAGACTGGTACAGTTTTTGTCGCGATGTTTGCATTGAAATTTCAATGAAATCTAGCGAGAAAATTGGCGGTCAGGGTGTCATTGTCGAAGTCGACGTTTCGAAATTCGTCATGAAAAAGTATAATCGTGGAAAAAAATTCGAAGGCAAATGGGTATTCGGAGGAGTTGAACGTGGCACCAAACGTTGTTTTTTAAAAGTGGTGGATGATTGCTCTGCTGAAACATTAGTTTCTCTTATCAAAGAATACATACTTCCTGGAACAACAATTATTAGTGATTGTTGGAAAGGATATGATTCTCTTGGAAAGAAAAACTATGAACATTTGACAGAGAGTCATTCCGTCACTTTTAAAAATCAAGGTACTGGAGCACATAAGAACTCCCGCGAAGGAATATGGTCCTACTTGAAACGTTCGCTTCCACACGTGAATCGTACACCGGGTATATTTGATTCCTATTTGGCGGAATTCATGTACCGGGGAATACGAAAAGGTGTAGCGGACCCATTCCTTCAGTTTTTAGCTGACATCGCTACCGTGTATCCACCTCATACCTTCGACATCTTGCCCGAGTAAACAATTTCAATGGATGTTTTTACAGTATTTTATGCACGCTCACAGATCAAAACGGCTCTTTTCAGAGCCACCTAATATTTCCAGCTACTGAAGCACCTTTCTTTCTTTTTCTTTCTTCTTTCTTTTCATTGTATTAATTAAATTGATGAAATTTAATTAATTCAATCAATTTTTATTTATGTTTTTTTTCTACAATTTCTTAACTAAATTTTTTTCAATTTTTTTTTAAATCTTTCTTTACTTTTTTTCGATTTTCTTTTTATTCATTCTTTGTTTTTCTTTTATTGTTTAATTTTCTTTTTTTTTTTTAATACGTCTCCTTTTTCTCATTACTTTCCTTTTGGTTTTAATTTCTATTTTCGCAAAAAAATGTTTAATTTCCCGCCACTAATTCGAATCGGTTTCGCTCAGGGGAGTGCAACTCACGAAAATAAGGGCCCCCCCTTAAAGGCGACAAAAATTCCGCAGTGGCGCTGATCTCGGGCACGAATCATTGGTACACGAAGTGATTCTAACCTATGAAAGTGTACCTGTCAATGAACTGATGTTTGATAGTTTTTGTTTACAAGTGGTAATTTTTCATTTTTGTTCTTTTTATAATTTTTTTAGTAGCATACATTAAAACAGTTTAAAAGTTTTTTATAAATTATCCTATGATCCGTGCCCGAGATCAGCGCCACTGCGGAATTTTCGGAAAAAAATTGTCGCCTTTAAGGGGGGCCATTTGCTAACACAGTTCTATATGGAAGTTGCACCCCCCTGGTTTCGCTCTTCCTCAACCCTGAAATACTCAAAGCATGGATTTAGTAATTTTATTTGCTAAGTTGCCAACGTATATGTACTAAAGGTAATTTCAAGCTATTATCATTGGATTATTGATTTTTAAATAATATTGTTAAAATTAATAATTATGCAAAATTAATATAACGCAGCAAATGTATTTGGGAGAATGTTTTTTATTTTCTAAAAGTTAATTTTTTTCTTTTGTTCCAATGCAAAAACTGCCAAAAGATTTGAGGTGGAAAAAAATGCTTTGGCAGTTTCACAGTTTACAATTATTTAAGAAATTGCAATTTTTAAGGCTCGAACCAATCTCCCATTGTCAAACATTTGCTAGGTTATATTTAAAAGTTTTAATTTTATATTTAGAAATTCTAATTTGAAAAGACACTAATTCCGTGACACCGGAACTGAGGAATCACCTTAAGGTGATTCTTCAAGCCTGTATTACTAGACTAGGGTGTTTTAAAATAATATTGTTAATTTTAACAATCTTTAAGAATAACCATAACTCAGCAATTGTATCACTCTGGGAGAATGATTTTTATTTTGTAAAAATTAATTTCTTCCTCTTGTTCGAATGCAGAAACTGCCAAAACTTTTGAGATGGAAAAAAATGCTTTGGCAGTTTCACAGCTCACAATTATTAAAAAAAATTGCAATTTAAACCGCTCGAATCATTCTCTCATTGTCAAACATTAGTAGGATTATATTTAAAAGTTTTACCATTAGAAATAGAAAGAACCTTAAGGTGATTTCTATTTATTATATATTATTTTATCACTTCAATAATACATGCGACATTATTATAAATTAAATTATATACATCATTTACGTTAAATCAAAATAAAGAAAACATACAATTTTCAAGCATATTTCTAACGTAAATATTTATTATATCATAAATTTTCTTACACATACTATAGGGGTCAGGGGGGCTTCGCCCGCCCCTGAAACCCCCCACTGGAAGGCTCAGCCCCCTTGGACCCCCGACCTGGCAAAAAAGTCCCATGATCATGTGGCGGCTCCCCCCTTTACACCACAGCATTATAGTAATTCGCCACGATTTGCTCCCATACAAAACAAAAAATAAAATTCTTTTCAGGTGAGCTATTTTTATGTGATATTTATAAAATATGTGATGTTATATTTATGTAATGTTACTGTATCTGTGTTGTTTTTTCACGTGTGATGTTTTTTGATGTGTTGTTATTGCGTGTGTTGTTTTTACATGTGTTGTAGATGCTACACACCAATTATTTATAGTAAGTTGCCTTTTCGTAAAGTATAATTCCTGTAAATAATTTTGTAGACTGTTTTTTCAAAAAACAAATTTCAAGTGAATAATAATTGCTGACAAAATGAAAGTTACCAATAAAAAACAGTATTTAATGCAAAATAGGTTAAAAATTAAAGAATTATTTAACTTGTTTTGAGCTGTCGGGTACAAATCACATGATAATTACTTAAAAATTGGATAGATCGTAGAGAGGATATAGGGCTACAAACTGTATTTAGCCTTTTTTTTATCTGCAAATAGACTTGAGAAACGATTCAAAAAAGGAAGAAAAAAAATTTTGTTTGCGTTTATTCTTCAATTTGAGGGCTAAAATGTTGCTAGAATAATCTGAAAAAATTTGCAGACCATCCTCTAAGTCAAAAAATTATCGCAGGATTACTAACAAACAATATTAGTTCGTGGAATTTAACAGAAAAAATCAAACCGTTTAAAATCTTATAAAAACGACTTTATTTCATTTACTTCTTATACTTCCATTGAATCGGCTTAATTCCGCCAAAAATCTTAGTTTTCTAGCCCTACGAGTATGTTTTGCAACATAAAAAATTGTAAACCCCCGAGGGCACTTTTAACATTGTTATTCCGCTACCCCCTTTGATATTAACATTTAAATTATAAATTTGAATTTAAAATTAATCTTTGTTAAAGCATAAAAAATGTCAACATATTTTTTTGTTCCAAATATAAATGAACCAAAAATATTAATTCTTGATCAAGCAATTAATATTTTTGAATCCTTGATTTGATGAAAGTTTGATTTGGTGAAAATAACATTGAAAAGTACGAGGGTTTGGAATCGAGTCTCGGCTGTCGGGTTATTAATAACCTGATTGAATGCGGCGCAGGGGTTGGCGTGGTTCGGGTGGGACGTGGATGATAGCAGGGGGCGCGACTAAAAATTCATTCATGCTTAACGAACACTCGGCCGAATGAACGGCCGGGTTCGCCTGGGCCGCGAGTCCTTCGATTCATGAGACGAGCAGCGTTTTTGGGTCACGTAGGAAGTGCGACGGATCCCGAGTCCTGAATCCGCTTGCTCCGGGGAACCGAAAACGGGGTCGCCGATGACGTCAACGGTGTACGCGTTCATTCAACCACCCCCACCCCTTTTTTCTGGCAATCAACTGGGTCACTAGGACGGCGATGGGACGGCTGCTGCCCCAAGACCTTTGCGTGACAATTTGGAATACGCGGGGGAAAAAAGGTCCAGATTTCTATCGGGCATTATTAGAAATCAGTAAACTTATTAATTCTGCAAAGTTATTTGAAGAGAATTTTCAGTTAAAGGAGAAATTTCAACGATCTCGACACAATTCTTTTAAATAAATAAATAAATAAATTCTAGATTTTAGAACAATTTCATAAATTTTCTCAAAAGGATTTTTGAAAACGATAACAAAGTAAAAAAACTTTACAAACGAGAGGAAAAAACTGAAGATGTACAAGTTATGCAAACAATGTTGTAAATAATATTGTAAATAATAAAGATTTATTTATAACTGAAAAATTTGTTATAAACAACAGACGTATAAAGAGAATTTGTAAGAACTATTGTGCGAAATCATTGCTCCGTTTTGTTTTGATACCTGGTATAAATATATATATATATTAGTTATATTGATTGTTTATTATTCTATTATTTTAAACAATTTGTCGTGTAAAATTAGGTCATAATGATTTTACTTTTTTAGTTCATTTTTTCATTTCTATTCTAATTTGTAAATAATTAGTGCAAACTTGAAATGGATGCATGACGGAAAAACAATTTTTTAGCAGGGTTCGGCAATCCATTATTCCAGGGAATAATGAATGAGAATAATCATTATTCATAAATTTCTGAATAAAAGTACTGGAATATTCCATCAGTCCATGTACATGGATTAACGAATGAATGAATATTCCTTTTATTCCGCAATATATGAATAAAGGAATAAATTTTTATTCCACTGTTGAAAGAATATTCATAATTTTAGTTTGATATGGAATAAAAATATAAATCTTACCAAAATCCATTATTATTCAAACAAAACCCACATTTGTGGTATATATATGACATATGACCCAAATCGATATTTTTTTCTATATATGAAGTATATGACTTGAATATTGCATAAAGGTCAGGGGGGCACCGCCCTCCTGAAACCCCCCACGGGGGGCTTTACCCCCTCGACCCTTACGAGGGGCTTTGTGTGTGATTTGGGTCTAATTATGTGTGATTCGGGTCTAAATTATATATGGATCATATATAGACCTTTTTTATGCAATATTTAAGTCATATACTTCAAATATAGAAGAAATATCGATATTGAATTAAGCATTGATACGTTGTTTCGGGCACTCAAGTAGCCATTTTTTCGGTGTAAAAAGTAGAAATAATATCGTTTGCAACACGGAATGAAAGTGATTCGGTCACTCGTGTGAATGATTGCCCTCGTTTCGCTTGGGCAATCAACTTTCACACTCGGGACCGAAAGTAGCACTTTCATCCCTTGGTGCAAAATATACTATATTCCTTAATCCACTATTAAGGAATAAGTGGAATAATGATTATTCCTTATTCCATGATATTTAGAATAACTGGTAATAAATAATTGGAAAAGCAAATAAAAAACATGTATAATATGTTACTGATCTGTAATATATGAGAATTAAATTATTGAATATTTTTATTCCAAATATTCCAAAGTAATGGATTGCTGAACCCTGTTTTTTAGGAATTAACAAATTTTCCTTAAGAAAAATTATTAAAGCAAAAAGCTTTTTTTATTATAAAAGAAATATCTTCTCTATTACAAATCATCAAAACATCGCAAAATTCGTCAATTAAAATAAAACAGAACTTATTTTTTTACATTTCATACTATCAAATATAGACAAAAATATTCCAAAGATTTATTGGCTAAAAAAGTATCTTTGTGACTTTCTTACAGAAAATGTAACCAACTAAGTTTGACTTTGTTTTGATCTTTGAGTGTTTGTTTTCACAGGTATCCAAGCTCACCTAGCTTATCATCAGATAGTCAGTCTGTAGCAGGGAGGTGCAACTTCCATATAGAACTGTAATAGAAAATGGCCCTCCTTAAAGGCAACAATGTTTTTCCGAAAATTCCACAGTGGCGCTGATCTCGGGCACGGATCATAGGATAATTTATAAAAAAATTTTAAACTGTTTTAATGTATGCTACTAAAAAAATTACAAAAAGAACAAAAATTAAAAATTACCACTTGTAGACAAAAACTATCAAACATCAGTTTATTGACAGGTACACTTTCATAGGTGAGAATCACCTCGTGTACCAATGATTCGTGCCCGAGATCAGCGCCACTGCGGAATTTTCGTCGCCTTTAAGGGGGGCCCTTATTTTCGTGAGTTGCACTCCCCTGATATACGCTAACCCGGTATCAATTCTAGCGCCATAAAGACAGTCCCGCCGTGACGAAATTTGGAAATTTATACCTGGTCGAATTTATAAAAATGTAAAAACTATTTTTTTTATACAGAAAAACTGTGCTAAATTTTTTTATTGACATAAAAATCATAAATAACATTTAATTTACATAAGTAACGAAATTTATATGTTTTAGAAAATAAAATTTTTTGTGTTGACCAGCCAAATAGTTCGGGTCTAGATGGCGCAGAAGTGAAATTTAAATGTACCGGGTTGGTGTATTCACAGGGATGTCATGCGTTTATCATTGTTTGATCGCAATCAATATATTAACTCATTGGTGTGATGTTAATAGCAAGAAGAAAGATTTATTGCAAAATGGGATACGTAAGTGTTGTTTTCACTAATTTATATACAATTACTATTTATGAATTTTCATTTTCTCATTTTATATATTTTTTGTTTTTTTAATCAGTAAAATTATTATTGTAAAAAACAAAACAAAAAAATAAATAATTTAATGACGGTATTGCTTATAATAATAATAATAATAATAATAATAATAATAATAATAATATTGCTTCATAATAATAAGAAAAAGAATTTTCGTGAAAATGTTTGTTTCATTTTAGTCTTTAAATCTCGACTGTTTTAGACAAACATTGAATATCCATACTTTGAAACTCATGTCGTAAGTTTAGAACGTGTCGTCGCGGCTATGCGGTTTATGTTCCGCCATCACTTGGTTGTGCCTGATCCGCGAGACACCAACATGTTGCAGTACAAGAACGAGTGTCGTTTGTTGATGAAATGCTTGAACCAACGTATTTTCTCTAAACAAAAGGACACACGAATTTCGGGCAGTAAAGCTGAGACACAGTTGTTTTTATATTTTACTGATGCGACGCCCATGTTGATGCAGCCTTATCAATTTTCTAGCACTTATACTATTGCTTATTGGATGATTCAGTAAGTGAACTACATAATTACCAGACAATGGAAGTAACGACGTTACAAATAACGCGTTACTCAAAAACGTTACATTTTTTAAGTAACGGTAATGATGGCGTTATTTTTTTTAAATAACGGTAACGAGAAGTGGCTTTTCCGTTACCGTTACTTTTTTGTTTCTATCCAAAAACATATTTTTATAGAAAAAAGCACATAACAATAATTATTAAAATTCTAACAATACTGACTACAAGTTTTTTTAATTATTGTGACGTACCGCGAAATATTTAAAACTAAAACTTAAACTATGTATCAAAATATAATAATTATATAATACTTATATAAATTGTTTCTGTTTATATTTTTTGGCAAAAAAGTAAAAAACTCTTTTTTATTTCAGATTAAACGTGATATTTACTTTATGATATAATTTATTGTATGATATAAAAAATGCATGCATGTTAAAAATGTTATATGTGTACAAAATACATATATAATTTCTTTTTACATAAATCGCGTTACATTTTTTGGCGCCAAGTAACGGTAACGATAACGATTGAACTTTTTGAAGAAAGTAACTCAACGGTAACGCGTTACATTTAAAATGGTAACTTCCGATGTCTGATAATTATAAACAAATAATTGATAGCGATTTTGAATAATTTAACAAAATAAATTTATTTGAAGTTTCCAACGTATATATATTTCTCTATATTTATATCAACATATATGATTTTTTATTTATATTACACATCACATATAATGGCAAATTTATGAAAAATAGTTTTATCAAATATAATAATTTTTTAGTTCATAAAACGTTTATATATTCTTTAAATGTATAAACAAAAAAAAATAAAATACAATTAAACAAAATATTTTATTATCGTGAAATAGAAATGTTTTTTAATAATAATAAATTTTGTAATCTAATATTGGCGAAACCAATAGATAAAAAATTTCACTTTTTATGATACAAATTATATTTAATTTGACATTTCTTTATTAATAGACGTTGAAAACTTGAGCTAAACACATTGCAAAAAGTTTTGATATTCAGTTGAGTGAATATTTATTTGGAAACAATATTATTGAAGTAAACAACGTTTCTAAGTGACTTTTTTCATTAAAAATTATTGAAAACTTAAAAAGCTGATTTAATAATTATTTGATAATATAAACTTATATTTTTCAGTCACAACCAGTCCTTGTTAAAAACAATATATCAACGAGAGATTCCAGAGTCATCAAAGATCCATTCATTACTCAATGATATGTTCTCTCATAAGCTTAAAGCATTGGAAATCGAAGTTGTTGTAAATCGTTTTCAGGAAAAAGCGTTTCGTGACAATTTATTTGCTGTAATATTTACTAAAGTCTGTGCAAATATTCGATATCGACAATCGACACTAGTGGAAGAGGCTATGCTGAATTTTTGTTATTTAATTTTGTAAGTATTTTCACCTCTAGCGCCAAATTGGAAAACTTTTTTTTATTAGAGCCATTAAATTTATATCAATATATTTATTTTATGTATATCCTAATTTATTTAATATAACAAGTTTATTATCTTTTATTAGAAAAAAGCAGCCGGATCCAACAAAAGCAAGCTTTGCTGCAGATCATCACAAGATGCACAAGCTTGTTAAAAAATTGAATTGGAATATTCAACCCAGCTGCGATGGTGACAGGATTTGTGTGATGAAACTTTTACTGGCCACAAAATGTTGGCCGAAAAGGATCCTTGATGAGTCTTCTTCGGAAGAGGAGACAAATGAAAACAAACTTTTGTTTCCTGAAGAAAGCAAGTCAATTATAAGAAATATGAAGAAGCCCAGATGTAAGTTCCACAATGAATGAGGTTTTATGCACGTATTCACATCTACATCAATCTAAGAGTTTTATGGTATTATTTATACATCTAAAATATTTGATTTATTTCTCCAAGGATGTAATTCATCAAGATCACTTTTGTAGAATGTCCAGCGGACTTTGAAATCTTAAAAATCTAGAAAATGCATAAATTTATGAAACCTTGACAACACATGGAAAATGTTTGATTTTTTGTTCGGAAACTTGCATTTTTGTCCATTTATTACTTTTGTTCTTTATTATATTTATTTTTAATTGCTGCTTATGGTTTTTCATTCTCAAAACAACTTATAGTAGTTGAATACTTTATAAAATACAAATGTACATAACTTTTTTATTAAATAATTATAAATTTTCAACTTCCATGCCACACAATTCCAGTTTAGCTTTTTTGTTATATATATTTTAATTATCTATAAATTATAAATCATTTAATTATAATTAATAATTTACTACTTGAACAAATCAAACTTTTTTTACTTTAAAACAATAATTGTTTAACTTGGAAATCCTGGAAAACACCTTTAATTTTAGCTGGGTTTTTCGCTGGACTTTCTGCCGGAAAACGAAATTATACAAACTTCAGAATCCAGTTAATCCTTTTAAATGAATGTTAATTTAACTTCCATGTTCTCTGACGGATATTTCTTGTTTCAGCGTCTGATGTAGAGGTTTAGATTCATGATCATCGGTGCGAATAAATGAGAATTTAAAGCATCGTCAGTTTCTCACGCTCTCAAGCCCTCGCTAACTTTGATTCAAGACGACTTCTGTTCGTTACACAGACACATGCACGTTTTCTCAAATATTCTATCAAAGTATTTCCGCAGGAAAGCTTTTAATAGTACCGTACATCCGGTTTAATGGGAGACGGTTAAAGATGAAGAAGAAGAATGAAAGACGCATAAAATAGACAATTTTTTGTATGTACATTATGAAAGTACGTAAGTATTCAAGCTACTGCGATTTAAATATATATATATTTATTTGCAGTTATGCTTTAATGTCATTGAAAAATGATATTGAGAATCGATAGATTCAAATAGAACATGCCGTATAGAAAAGTCTATTCTTATTCAAAACTATTTATAAGTCGATAAAAAACAGTTAATAACAGTTCTTTTTTTTTTTATAAAAGTTGTTTCTTTTCTATGATTTCATGCGTCATTCATTAAAATGAATAAAAATGAATTTTTATTTAGGTGTAAAAATCATGTAAAACGAGAATTTTTCCTCAAGATATATCATGAAAAATTATTTAAATTTATTACTGCAAATAGATAGCTTTATCTTAAACTTAATTACTTTTGTCTTATTAAAATTCAACAAAATTTGTCGTCCAAAATGATAGAAACTAAAGTTTGTGCATATATAGTTCAATAAGTTTTATAATTATCTGGACTGTAAATGAGTTGTTTGAACAAAATGTATGTTTTCTTTTTTGTTATTCAGAATAGTGATAATGATTAAATTGCTTGTAATTAAGGAACTGCTATCAAAATTTCCATTATTATATTTTAAAAAACAAGGACGTTCATCATTCAACATTTTTTGTTAATTTCATCCTTAATCAAAGACAAATTGATTGCAATGTAAATATCTTCAAATAAATTACTTCTACGAAAAAAATATGATTATAATTGCTGCCTTTCAATTTGGATTATTGATGTTTTTTTTTATGGAAGTTTATTTTAACCTTCAATAAGAGATTAAAACTTAACATGTATAACATTGTGCTTAAAATATAAACTTCTGATCATTTATATATAACTTATAACATAGATACCCTGAATAATAGATTAACAACTTTAAATATTGATTGATTTATGGCAAATTGAAATACAAGACCACAAACCTGTATTTCATAATTGGAAAAACGTAAACAAAATTAGTGTTTCCCAATGTACATTCTTTTCACAATTTTATTATTTTTAACTTGTAAATAGATTCTACTTAAAACTATTAATTTAGATAAACACTTTGCGATTTCAGTCATGATTTTCTCACAAACATCATTTATACCAAAAAAGTCGTAATCAAGATCAATGGGTTTTCAGTTTCTGGGTTAACAAGATGGCTCGCACATAAAATGGAACAAAATTGTTCGAAAAATCCATAATCAAATAATGTCTTTTCTTTTTTTCCCTTAGTTTCCATTTAAGAGAATTTTTTTTGCATCAAATTTGGAGAATTACAAATGAGCCGTGAAATGCAAAGCAAAGCAGCCGAGAACGGAAGTATGAAAGACTTTTGATGAGTATCTTACAGGGATGTGTCCTAGTTCTTCAATAACTCCGGGGAAAACGCGCGTGCGCGGGCCGCACATACCCTTCAATGGGGCGTCCTCTCCATTCGCAATTCGTGTCCGTATCCGTGTTTGCAGCTCTTTCATTGAGCGGCTTTTCGTTCATACAATTCTCCAGAAGATTCCCCTTTTTTCTACTCCAGCCTCCATTTTATCCCTCGTCAGCGAAATTAATCAATCTTGTGACATTTCTTGTTGACATAATAAGGAAAAAGCGTGAAGAAGATGAAAGAACGAGGGAGTAGGAAGGGAAAAGAAGAGGCAGGGATGCGGTTAAGAAGAGGAGGGGGTGGCTTCTCGACGTTGCATAAACGACCGTTGTCGATACGATGGCTTTCATTCACTTGCTGCCGTTCATTCAATGATTCTATAAAATCATTAATGGATACAATATCATTCTGCAATCACGTTAGATACTTTTATACAATTTTGCTACAGTCATTGAATCTTTTACTAAGTTGAAAAAACTGTGTATAATGATGCATAATGATGTTGAAACTTGTATTTTAATGCAAATATAATTTTATGTATTTGTGAAAGAAAATTATGCTGATACGAATTTTCACAATTGATCTACCCTAACAAAAAAATCTATGAAGAAATTTATATAGGAATTCGAAACAAAAACCTACATAGGAACGTAATTGAATTCCTGTAAAGGAACCCATATAATTATAAAAGGTTAATCTAGGTTCCTTTACAGGTGATAATTTGATCAAACTGTACTTACATGCTAAATTCCCTGATGGTATAGGTTCCTATACAAAAAAATCCAACTAAGTTCCTATATAGGGTTCTGTATAAATTTTTTGTTAAGTATTGATTAATAGTAAACTTGAAATATCTTAATAAAAATGTATGCGGATGTTTTCAACTTAACTGTTCAATTTTTTATTAATGGACTTGAATAGTTTAACTGTAAAAGACCTTCAAAAACAAATAACATCCAAATTATCTACATATAATTGGTGACATGGTCTTGTTTTTCATTATTGATTTCATCACTTTAAAAACGAGAACCAAGTTACGATGATAATTCGTGTCCCAATTATATCTCAAATGACTTAAAAGATGCAAAGAAATTGAGAAAATTTGTACATAGTTATTAAAGTAACTATACAATTTTTCTATAGACTAATTTTTTTTTTAAAAATCTGTAATGTAAATAACAAGACAATTGACATCCTTTTAATCGAAGAAATAGACTATCTTCGGACTCAGAAAAATATTAATATTTTTTCGTAAAAATATTCTTCGAGATGTCTACTTCACCGCAGTATACAAGTCCGCCAGAAACTTTTTTATTATGACATACGAGAAAGCGATCTTTGCATTTTAGTGCACTGCGAGGGCTTTCCGAGATGTGATTGGTATTATATAATGTTATTGTATAATATATTGTATAATACCATATAGTATTATATTATATAGCTTTTTATATGATACTGGTAATTAAAGGTATGTTACATTAAAATATAAACAACTTTTTGTACATATTTGAATACTGATTAACTAAGTAAATTTAATTGTAATTTTTTTGCAGAAATAAAAACTACATCATTATAAAGGTATAGCATTTCCTAAACATCCCTAAATAATGTGTGAATATAATATTTTTGATCAATATTATGATATTAATTAGTAATATTTGCTGATAAGGATCGTTTCTCTAAATAACCAATGTAAGCCCTTGTTAAATTTTCTCGAAATCACCATTCTGGGTCGTATAATTAGATTTCCCTATGTAGGTTGAATACATAAGTGAAAGCACGAGTAACTGAAAATAATACATGTTTGTCTGATTATAACTTATAAATAAAATTTTTAGGAGCACACTTTATTTGGAACTGTCTGAGTTTGTGCAGTTTAACATTTGCAGCCACTTGGAAGAAGGGGCTTTATAGACCTAATGAAGATCAAATTTGACATCTAATTAGAACCAGGGTAAGGCTTTTACAAGAATAAGACAACTTTTTCGAATCAAATTTACAAATAGTTTTAAACGTAAGAGTGTGTGTCTTTACTTATCATTAGATCTCAGACACCTTGGGATCTCGGTAAAACCTTAGGGGATGTCTCCTTGATTCATCAAATCTGTGCAACTTTTCATTTTATTATTTCTCAATTCATACACTAATTACTTTATTTATTTTTAGACCGCTGAAATGTGAAACTGAAAAACAGAATTCCACCCAACGGCATTTATTTGTGGTAGTATTGAATTTAACAGGGTAAAACGGGGGACGTGGTCGAGGGGTTGCGTTACGACGATTCAGAGTTTCGCCAAATGAAAGAGCTGGGATTGACCTACTTTAAGCTCGGTGACGCGAGGAGGAACAGGAACCATTCATTCTGGACACAGAAACTGGGTCGTTGCTGTAGAAACAACGTGAATTTAACCCCCACCCTTTAGCTCGTAGCTCGGGCGCTCGTTCAGGGACATGACGAAAACACCCAACAAGTATCAATGCCGACGAAAATATAATACGAAAAACATCAGGTATTCGCAATCGATGCTCGCAGTGTTAAATAATTTCGGTGACATTTATTTATACCCTCATTTCAATTTACAGTTCGGTTGTAAATCCAAAGAAACGAAGTAGAATGAAATTTGCAAACGACCGTTTATCGACCAGCCAGATTTCGATTTCGTTTTTTAGTCGATTGAATATAATTTGTCGACTAGCCTTTTTGCGCTTATTAACTTAGTGCATCCTGTTATCGAGTAAAATGGCGGAGCCGGAAATTTTTTGCTAACAGTTAGTTGGATGTAACTTTGTATTGACGTCAAGCGCTTCCTTCCGCTTATTAAATTTCGTTACGCACAGAATATCGATATTTGCGAGGCGCAACTGTAAACTGTTTTGCAAAATAATATTTGAATAGCGTGGAAATAGGTTACGCTGATTTTGTAAACTTACTTTGCTGACATATCAATGGATTTGTTATACGATTGCCACAGTTTTTACAATATTCACACAGTGTCACGACTAAGGGAGATAAAAAATTGTGTTAAATATGACGTATATCCGGTGGATATAAAGGATTCAATGACAAAGATAATTGTTGATTTAAAAATAAATGCAAAATAATAAATGGCTTATCTTGTCCAGAAGGAAAATATTTAAGGCAAGAATGATTATCTTGATGGGATGCCCCAACGAAAAAGAATCCATTCAAGTTTCAACATCAACATGGATTCTTTTTCGTTGGGTGGGATTAAATTTCATAAACAAAAACAACTTTGAGTAAAAATTTATCATGGGAATCTATACAACCTTGTTGGAAATGCAAATAAAAACCCAGACCATTAACCAACCATGAAACCAATTAAGCTTCTCAAAAAATTACATGGGAAACTAACCAGGTTCATAAATGGTTTGGATTTCTCTATTTCAAATTCCAAGTGATTTTCTACTTGAGAATTTAACACAGAAACCTACATAGGAACTCCAATACAGTACTTACACATTTTGAAATTAATCTAGTATTTTGGATTCCTATATGACTTCCTATCTAGACTTTCAGATCTTACTAATTTCTTTGGCAGAAAATTTGTACAGGATCCTATAAAAAATTCAACATACAAAATTACATAAGAGATTATTCGTTACCTGCAGGAGATTATGGATACCGACATGTAGGTATCCATATCGTCTAGAAATCTACCTGGACTTCTTTAATGGTTTCTTTAATGGTTATATCATACCTCTATGAGAACCTACACATAGGTTCCTACACGGAGAAAAGAGTATAGTCGGTACAACTATATTTATGTTTAATTTAAATGTATTATTTGGTTGTTATTGGCACAAGTAGATTGTATGGTTATATCAGCTATATAAATTTACGCACTTTTCAT
>JABFOV010000267.1:0-44495 GCA_022817685.1 Aradophagus sp. ZL-2020
TTCCTGAGCCAATCATATTCAATGTTGTTAACATGAGAGTTACTCTTGTACAAAAATGGTCAAATGTACCATTAAATCATTCGCTAGTACATTTTTTTGTGAATTCGGTAAAAAATAAAGTTTAATTTGCATGGGAAAAAATAACATCTTTTTATTATTATTGTACATTTTATATTAATTCATGTGAGTCTAAAAAGATTTAGTGAGAAAAATGGTCGCGTGTAAGTATTTTCAACAAGGTAATTGTCGATTTGGACAATATTGCCGGTTCGATCATATAAATAATTTTGGTAAGAACATAATCAATATTTATTTCAATTCATTTATATAAATACTCAAACCATAAAAAGTAATCAACTGTCACATTTACTAAAATTTATTTTGTAATATAACCTCAAAATTGTAGTCAACAAAGTTTATTTATGTTGTTATTGCTTCAATGGCTAGAGGTCAAGAATCATGAACAAAAAAAACTGATTTCTAATCTAATTCTGTCAATAATTAAACGAAGAATTTGAATTAGATAAAATAAAAATAATAAGATATTTATAATAACTAGAGAAAATTGATTAATCTATGAAAATAATTTACAAAAAAATAAAACTAACAATTAATTGTTGTTTTTAGGTAATAGAAATACCGAAGGTAAAAGTATTGCGTAAGTAAATTATCTCTATTTTTTTAATCAGATTACAATATTACAAAAAAAAATCAATAAAAGAAAACTTTTACAATTTGTAAAATATTTTTATAGACTCACAGTTGCTGAAGATGTTTTGATGGCAGAAAGAGGTGGTCAATGGCTACTGTCATGTTTTGGACCATTTAAAGAACAACCATGTATTCCTGGTATGGAAGATGTGTCTCCAGAAGAAGTTAGATGGAATATGTATAAAGCACAAACTAATGGAACTACTGATCAAGTGGTACAATTTGTCTAATATGGTTTAATACTTATACAACAAAAAAACTCTAAACATTGCATTAAAAAAAATGTTTTTAAGAGTACAATTTAAATTTCTTATAATGTTAAAAATGATTTATTTATTTATTTATTTATTTTTTTTTTTTTTAAATCATAGAAAAAGATTTTTTTATTATCGCAAACTATAAAGTATTGAAAAAGTATGTTGCTATAAACGAAAAATTATTTTTAATTGTTCTAAGAATAAAATGAAAACATTCATCATCACAGTAAAAATCTATTTATATATAAATTAATGATTTTTTATATATATGAAAACAATTGAAAGATAATTAAATATGAAATTTCAAAATGTAGAAAATACAGTTTCAACAAATGTGCCAAGAAATGAAAGTTAAACATGAAGCCCTCAAAAACCCAACTACAGATACATTAGCTATGCTGGTAAGTTTAATTTTTCTATCAATTTTTGTTTCTTTTTCTATAAATCAGTTAATTATTTTACTCTTTTTATTTTAGGAAAAATTACACAAAGCAAATCAAGACAAATCGAACTTTGCTTTCAATTCATCCACAATAAATACAACTAATACTACCTTCTCTACAAACAATGTCTTCGGAACTGGTAACACATTTGGTGGCAATGCTTTTAATGCAACTTCTCAAAATGTTTTCAACAATACATCGATTTTTGGTAGCAAACCTACGTTCGGCAACACTACTGTTTTTGGCGGTAATACCACTGCACCCACAAGTACATTCGGAGGCGGTCAGATAGCACAGTCAACTTTTGGAACACCTCAAACCAATCAAACCTTTGGCAATTCATCTATTTTTGGTAATCAACCGACCTTTGGGCAAACATCAACTTTTAGTGGCAATACTCAACCGGGTATATTTACACAATCAGCTCAAACTACTCAGCCGAACGTTTTTGGAACGAATAATGCCAGCGGTACTATTTTTGCAAATTCTACGGCACCGTGTACAGGGATATTTGGTGCAGCTAATCAAACCACTGGTACAACCGTTTTTGGTCAAGCGACCACAACGCCAAGTTTTGGACAGAGTTCAGTCTTTGGCAGCATGAATTCAAATTTTGGCGGCACCCAATCACAAATATTTAGTACTCAACCAGCATTCAATAATGCAACCATTACACCTCCGACAAACACCTTCATACAGCCAGCTACAACGGCTTTTGGCGGTGCGGCGATAGCTCAAAACACTGGTCCATTTGTTGCTGCAGCACCATTCAGCAGCAACTTCAATCAACAAGCTGCGACATTCTCTGCGCCATTTGCTACTACTACAACAACTACGCCAAAAACAACTGCTTCAATTTTTGGCAACGCGCAGCAGCCACAAACTTTTGGAAATGTATTCTCTAATCCAAGCAATGTTAGTCAGCAGACAAACGTCTTTGGTAACTCACCTTTTGCTGTTTGTTCCACGGTTACCATTGTAGACGATTCGATGTATACAGATGACAATTGTTTGACTGACACAGAAAAAAGTGCCTTCGCGGCTGATCAGTTTGTATTGTCAAAGATACCTCTTCATCCACCATCCAAAGAACTTAGTTAATTCTTTTTTCTATTTTTCTTTTCTCATCTGTATTCTTCTATATCTTAAAATCTGATCAATGTTCCTCGATAAAAGTGGTTTTATCTTTGCTTAAATTAGCTTAAAATTTTAGACTTTTTTGTCTGCTTTAAAAATATGGAGACATGTTTAATTTTTGACCGAAATTTAAATAAACATGTAAACAAATTGCACAAATTTGTGCTGTCTTTCAAGTTAAGTTAAAGCATCAGTCATGTTGTAAATTTGTAGTTGATTGAAAAAAGTTGATTGCGATTCCATACTGCGTTAGTTAAGTATAAAATGAAAGTATTAAATTGATTGTGAAAGATGAAATTATAAAAATCGTACTTTTATAAATTGTTTACAATTAATAAGGAAAAAATATACCAGCCGTCAAAAGTTTTTCAAACATACAACTAAATAACGTATTTATTAATTATGCCAAACATTTGTAATATACTTTTCATATTGCTAGAAATATTTCATGTTGAAGTACAAATGTATAACTTAATTATGCATATTAAGATTAAAACAGTATATATATATTTTTAGTTAATTGTAATTTTTAATGGGGCGTTAATCAAAAATTCAGTTTACAAATTTAAATATCAGAGGGCGCTTAATGCATGGCCTTTTTTGTACACAAATTTTTGGCTATGTAACATAAAGTTGTTTACCAAAAGAAATCTATTATATATTGTACAAAAATTTAAATGTATTGATACTGAATTATTTTCTACAGTGACCAAATAAAAAAATACAAAAGGAATCCGATCTTTTGAAGTGACATTTATTGGTCAATGCATTAAGATAAATTAATCGAATTTAAATTTTTGCGCCAACAATAGCGCTCTCTAACATTGAATTTTATAAACTGAACCTTCGACCCTGTCAACAAATTTCGTTTTATTTCTAAAATGTTTAATAAAGTTAAAAATGTAAATAAAATTATATATATATATGATAGTAATTTTTTTTTAATATACAAGATATGATCATTTACGTTTCTTTATACAGTAAAACTTGTGTAAAGTTTATCCTTCTAGACTCATACTAGATTCATACATTTCTACCAATGAAAGATACAAGATTCTTCACAAGTTCTACTATACACGTAATGAAGCCAAAAAAAAGTCAACAATTTAATATGTGATCTACATTTAATATATGCGCTATTAATATTTAGACAATTAGTCTTCATAATGTAAATTATATTAATCAATTAAGAATGAAGACTATTTTAACATATCAGGAAACCATTTAATTCTCTTGAAATGTGAAATAAAAAACTTTATATACAACTTCAAGTTACAAATTTTCTGACACCAACGTATCAAATTATAAATTTTGATTCTTTAACATAGAAATTGCCGCTCTGATAATCTCATGTTCACGTTTACAATGTTTTTCAACACAATGCACACTCTTTAAATCCACATCGGTAATATTTATATCGACTAAATATTTACAATTGTCTGATAATTCTACAACATTTGAATTGTCAAACTCTTTGATATCATTCCTAAAATAAAATATGTGTTAATAAAAATGATAACAGTTTTCTTAGTACTACAGCACTCAACACATTATCCTTACGATTCAATTTTTTTAACAGATATCATAATCGAACAATCCTTGGCAGTATTAAATAATAGATAATTTTGTAGAATTTCAAGTTCCCTTTGCGAAGGCAGAAGTTGATCCATATATAATCTATCATCTGATTCACAGTCTTTGTCATCATAAGCAAGTTTCGAATTATTTTCACCATTTGTATTCTAAAAAGAAGTAATTATTTTTTATGTAGTAAATTGATTAATTTTAACTATCTAACATCAATTTTTTTATGGTACCTTAAAAGTTTTAATTAAATTTTCGTGTATTAAATCATCGCATAAAACGTCGCAATATTTCTTGTAAATAGCATAAACAACGTCTTCACCGCATTGGTGAAGCTTCTGAAGATTCAAAATACTTTCCAAAACACAACCTTTGGGTAATATATTGTAGTTGAAATCACATTTCTATAAATATATTTATATTAATGAATATTTTATTGTAAATGATATGAAAATTATATATATACGAAATCTTACCTTAATTGTTTTATCCAGTAACAACATTAACTTAGACGTTAAAGATGGATCAATTCTTGGACAAACGTTCAGATTCAGATTATGGACAACTTCAGTATCATTCAGTCGAAAACTTTTATTAAATGAATAACTATCTTTAGAAAAAGGATGTAATAGAGTTTTAACTAAGAGTTCAGGAAACAATTGGACATGATTCCCGTTAAATAATTCCATTATTGATTTATATAAATCAATTTGATTAGAACGATGATCAAAGCAACAAATACCATTCTTAAAAACTTTAAAATTGTTTTGTGGATTCTCAATTAAGTTGAAAATAGCACTATTCATTCGGTTTTCGTTGCCAGAAAACAAATCCAGTGGACAGTAACTGCTCATTGTTATATTTGAAAATTCCTTTCGAATAAAAAACAAATAAGAAAAGTAAATTTACAAGTAAAAATTAACGTTTGAAATTTCATCGTAATAATACCTTTGCCTTATAAAATTGCTTCAGACAGAAATGACATTTAGAATATCTATCTTTTTCGCAAACGTATCCTTGTTTTGGCTTTATTTCAACACAAAAAGTATGCGTGATATTTTTAATTTGCTTTTTATGAAATTTATTAATTAATGTATAATCCGGCATTTTGGTTGCAAATGGTTCCAATGTAGATTTTGATAATCTGTCAACTAGAAAGAAACGAAAATTTGTTAATGGTGCTTTCTATTGTATAACATATTGGAATAAGACACAAACTTTAGGTACGTAAAGAGCAGTTTGTGAAAAATTTCATTAATCTACTCATTCTATTTGTGATATTATTTAACAATTTACCTGGTCGAAAATCACGAATCACATTAATCAGATTATCCAAAGTTTTGTTATTGAAATAAATAATTTCTGGCACACTAACATAGCAGCTTAGAAATTTTATTAAGACGTATTTTATGAAATTAATTTCTCTAATGACCCGAGATTGTCCTCCATCAACTGGTATGTCACTCGTCTTGCTTTGTTTATGAAATCGTATGACATATTCGTCCTGAAAAGTGTGTTTAATTTTTATTTAATAATATGGGAACCATAAATTCAAACAAAATAATTAAATCTTGATAGTCGAAAAAAAATATATTGTATTTTATACTTTCAAATGTGCTATAACGAGATTCGCGTTTCCTTCACCCCTATAGAGAAAGTCTGACAATGTATAATAATTGATATCTTGCAGTCCTCCAGCCATTGCATTATTTCTGTAAAATAAAGAACTAAAAATAAAGTATAAAATGATATAATTAAATTGATATCTTTTAATTCTGTCATACTTTTATCTTTTAATATTGTTATTGAGCTGCAATAATACTTTCTCGCGCGTCGAACGTTCAATTGTTTGCGCGGTTTTATAAAATTTGCTACATTAGACGTAAAGTAACAAATAATTTAGAATATCAATCTATGATACAAATTAAAACGATTAACAAACATAAAACATGTATAAACATACATTTTATAAAAATTGTACCAATGTTCGGTTTAGTTTTACATTAACTTTTTGTCGTAATTTAAAAATCACCAATAATTCACCAATTAATGATAACAATTTAAATACTTTATGAATATATAAAAGAAGTAATGAAATTAAGTTATATGATTTTCAATTTTATCACTTCAACAACATTTTTCATTCTAATATAATTTTTCTAACAATTGTAATAATGTTATAAATATTATTTATTTTACTTTAAAGATTTCCACGTTAAGTTTATCAATATCTCTTTTTTTTGTTTATTTTCATTTAAGTAATCTCACAGAACGGAATACGTCGTCTGCTCAATCATTCACTAAGACAAGTCATGTGCTTAACCTGTCGTACTGTTACTCCGAAAAACGGGTAATTGTTTTACTCCGAACAGCTGAAAAAACAATTAATCTGGTGATGCCATCTGGCAGATGAAAACAACAATAATATCTGCCTTGGGATAGAGACATTCCCTTCAGCTAGTTGCACAATAATACATTATTTATTATTATATTCAATAAAAAAAATATTTATATTTGATATAATATTTACATACGTTTAGTGACTATATCAAACAAGTATCAAACATGAATACGGTATCTTTCAATTATCTGAGTGAAACAATAAATTACATAATAAAAAAAAAAAATGTTTTTTGAAACGAAAATTAAGTACAGGCTTTCCAGTGATTAAAGATGAATTTAATAAAAAAGGTATTGAATACTACATTAGTTTCACATTTAATGAAACAAAAATTTAAATTCACTTAGACAACTCAGTTTTTGTCCGTTTTATTGGCGCCACTGTAGCTTTTCGCTCAACATATTATGATCTAAGTTTGACGAGTTGTCAAAGTCTGAACATAGGTTTCTTGTTATTGTTAGAGTATTTGTTATGTTATGTTAGAGTTATGTTATGTTAGAGTATTTGTTATGAAATTATAATTCCACGCATTTAGCATGAAACCTTTTCATAGGTGAAACTTAATTTTGAAGAAAAACCAAATAAATTCTTAATACGACTGTGATATTAAATAATTCACCATGGAAGGGAAAAGTAATATTGTTTTTCACCCAATAATCTCATCAATTCAAAAAATAGCACTTTATGAAACTAAATCAGTAAGTTGATAAGAATATTACCTACAATACTGCTTTATATTTGTATGACAGTTATATGATTTTTGCAAATGCAGATACATACTATATATTAAACAGGCGTTCAAAGTTGCTCCATCAAATGCAATGATTTATATTAAACTATGTTGCTTCCGATGCCTGAAATTATTTATAAATTACTTAGAGGAAAAAGTAGATCAATCATTTACAAAACGTCATTGTTAATAATTGCAATCTCTTTTTGCAAATGATGCAATAACTTTTTCTTGAAAAGGATTGTTATATATTGTATTTATAGTAATATAATCATTATATTTATAATTTAGCGATTTTACTTGATCGGATCGAACAACACTCAAAGTCGATTTCGAATTTTGAAAATAGATAGAATGGAATCTAGAGAGTTGGAACTCATAGATGATAAAAGAGAATACACACAAGATGAAATTCGTGATCTTGTTGACATGATAAATATAGGCAACAGAACGAAAAGTGGAAGAAGTACCTCAAGTGGAGTTGCTAGAACAGTTTCTGCATTTGGAATAGTTGGTAAGAAGAAATGTTTATATTTATATATTGATTACTATTTAGTTTATTATTTCCTCTATGTTATTATTTTTTAATAATTACTATTTATCTTATCACCAATTTTGTATCATTTTTTTACCACTTTTTTATTGATAACAATTAAAAATTACGTACATTATCCAGCTGTTGTATTTTCATACAAAATTAATAATTACATTACTGATGACACTTTATATGTTTAAGGTTTTATACGATTTTTAGAGGGATATTACATAATTTTGGTAACAAAGCGAAGACGAGTTGCTGTGATTGGTCATCACACCATTTACAAAATAGAAGATACAGCAATGATTTACATTCCAAGCGACGCCGTCAGATTGTTTCATCCTGATGAGCAAAGATATGTTAAAATGTTCCAAAGTATTGATCTTAAAAGCAATTTCTACTTCAGTTACTCTTACGACGTGACTCACACTTTACAGAGTAATATGTCACCGCCAAAATATATCAAACCAGATATTTTAGATGATAGACGTACGGGTTTGAAAAATGATGATTCAGAAAGTTCAGATATTTTTTTCAATATGTGGTCTACTGGTTCGAACCGATCAAATATTAACAAGTAATAATTTATATAGAATTTAGTTTGCAAGTGTAAAAGTGTAAGTTAGATTGCAAGTTTTACTAAATCTCTTCCATTCTTCTTTTCTCAGTAAAAATGGAGATAAATACGTGGATTACGCAGTCAGAAGTAATCCTCATCGTCGTTTTGTTTGGAATTCTCATCTTCTATCGCCAGTTGAAAAAGATTTGCATCGTGACTGGATTTTGTATATAATACATGGCTTTATTGGCCAATCAAACGTCAGTATTTTTGGTAGATCCATGTACATTACTATTATAGCAAGAAGAAGTAGTCGATATGCAGGAACACGATTTTTGAAGCGCGGCGCAAATTCCGACGTACGTCAATTGTAAACATTTTATTCTTTTTGTAAAAAAAAGGATCTTTTATTCAACTCTACTTATGCAATCATGTTTATTTTAACAACAATTCATTTTAAGTAGAAGAATTATCTAAAATTTTGTACTTAATTTGTATTTAATTTAAAATAATTAGGGAGATGTTGCAAACGAAGTTGAAACTGAACAAATAGTTCATGATTCTGGGGTAAGTTCCTTGAACAGTGGACGATTTAGTTCATTTGTTCAAATGCGTGGTTCCGTACCTGGACACTGGAGTCAAGATATGAGCAAGATGGTTCCAAAACCAACTATTACCTGCGATCTAGCTGATCCATTTGTTGAAACAGCGGGTTAGTTGAATTAATTTAATCTTCACTGAGATTATATTATTATCGTCCATAGATGTGTTGTAAACAAATATTTTTCTTATTTTTATCTCAATTTTCAGGTGCACATTTCAACGAATTGCTTAAAAGATATGGTTCTCCAATAATTATACTTAATCTTGTGAAAAAACGTGAAAAAAAGAAACATGAAAGTATTTTAAGCGATGAATTAAGTATGGCTGTAAAGTACCTCAATCAATTTTTCCCAACTGAACATTATATACAGTACATAAGTTTTGACATGGCTCGCATGAATAAAGGGTAAGTTCACTTCAAATGGCTAACTAAAATTGAATGAAGATAAACAAACTAATAAACAATTGACAATAAATTAAATTAATGCAAATTTTTTAAGGAAAGAAGCAAATGTTATGGGAAGATTAGCAAATATCGCCAACAATGCCGTTCTTAAAACTGGGATTTTCCAATCAGTAAATCCATACTATAATCATAGAAATTTATTCACCCAACCAAATAACAGTACAAAGAAGCTATATAAATTGGGATCTATGTCTTTGTTCCTTAATGATAATGATAGTTACATGAGAACTAATCTCAACGAAAGTCCAAAAGAAGTAGATGATTCTTATGTTGTTGAAAATCGATTCTCACGTAGCAACCTCAAAAATTATCTTTCTCCAAAAGGTACTTTGCAAACAGGTATTATTAGAACCAATTGTATTGATTGTTTGGACAGAACCAACACAGCTCAGTTTGCAATTGGCAAGTGTGCTCTGGGATACCAGTTGTTTGCACTGGGTGTTCTTAATAATCCAAAATTGGAGTTCGATTCAGATTGTGTCAGAATGCTCGAAGAATTATATGAGGATCATGGTGATACTTTAGCCTTACAATACGGTGGCTCACAATTGGTTCACAGAATAAAAACATATCGGTAAGCGAAGGATGATATTATTATATAACAAAATACTGCAGTCACTGGCTTACAAACAATATAATTATATGAAATTATTAAAGAAAAACTGCGCCTTGGACTAGTCAAGGAAATGACATCATGCAAACCTTGAGCAGGTATTATAGTAATACTTTCAGTGACCAGGAAAAACAGCACACAATCAATTTATTTTTAGGTACTGTTATCAACTTTGCTGCTTTTAATTCTTCAGATTAGATAAGTCAATTAATTAGATGAATGAATTAATGAGTGACTAATTATACAATTTTAGGATTGTTTATCCCTGAAGAAGGCAAGCCTGCAATTTGGGAACTCTTGACAGATTACTATCTGCATCATAAGCCCTCATGTGTATACATAAGAAATGAGAAATTATTAACTCAGTGGTGGGATAAAACAGTTCTTGAATGTCTTCCTTATTCATTTTATGATTTAGTCAAATCATGTTCAGAAATGATTCAGATGCAACATTGCGAAGAAGAAATGATAGACGCTTATTATGATTATCACCGGTATGGATAGTTATATGTTATTTTTCAATTATTATCAATATACAATCGATTTTCCTGAAAAACTTTATTAGACTTTAATGAAAGTACTTCTAAAATTCTAGGCCTTACGAACTGTCGTTGTTAAGTGATGTTTACGCATATCAAATAAGTCATTCTGTAAGAGACTTCATGCCTCATTTTACAACTAATTTTAGTCCTTTCGCCGTACGGATTCGACCTGGAAAACGACGGGAAGAGTCTGGAAATAAAAATTTAAACATTAAAAATCCAAATATGACTGGTCAAAGCAGTACCGGGAGTACTGCCTCAAGTGCTAGGTAATGGTCGCTTTTTCATTTCCAATGCTATGATTAGTTAACACCTGTACAATTTTTTCCATCTGAAACTGTTACTTAAAAAAATTAATTTCAGTTCGAGTATGGACACAAGTTCGGATGAAGATGAAAGTCACCACCAAATGAATGATTCTTTATTGTCAGCCTCTAGAAATAGTTCAGAAGTTATCACATTTGAATCATTATTTCCATCTATGAAAGAATATTATGGTTCACAGCCCGAGTATCCAAAAAGAAATGATTACAGGCTTTATAAAAGGTAATAATGTATTTATAGATGACCTTTTAAACAACAAGCAATATAGTAAAAATTAATAAATAGGTTTTCTATTTTCTCTATTAGAAATAATAAATCTGTAAAAATTCTATTGCAACAAAAAAATATATTTCTTATTTATTAAACATATTCCAGATTTGTCATTATTGGACGTAGTACAATACCGTCTACTGACAATTCTAAAATTCGTACAAAATATGTACAGCAGGCTACATTTTCTGATCCGATCCCGCCAAAATTCGACTTACCAGTTGTTAAGGATGACAGTGTTGCAATCTATGAACAGTACATTAATCGAACTGTGGTAATGTACACATCTTTATAGCACAAATGTAGCAAAATATTTGAAAAATATTTTTAAAACATTTGCGTTATGTAAAATATTTTGAGTACATTATGAAATGTACTGAGAATGTTTTCCGTTATGAATAAATATTTGATCGATTTGTTAATCATGTTTGATCGAATGTTAATTAATAGTACTATAAATAATGAATTACAGGTCGGTGGAACAACTCCTAAACCGATAGATCTTGCGCTGTATGAAAGCTGTGTTTATCAACAAGTGCTTTCGGAACAAAACTGAAAATAAAATTGCTGATTGTGGTAAAATTGTGTAATAAAATAGCACAGTTGTAAATAACACATTAAAAAGTATTCGTTTTTTTACATACATAAAATACTTTATCCCTTTAAAAGTTTACATTTCCAAAACCTTTCATTCATTTATGATAAATTCAATTAAATTATTGCACCTTTTAGTAATTAATCCCATTTTCAAGAACAAATCAAGATACAAGAAATCAGTCGATTGTGTAATGGCAAGATTAGTAGAGTTGACAAGATAGCATTGTTTTTCTATAATGAAAACTTTTTATTTTTATAATGTTAAATGTGTAAATAGAGAAATAACGTAACTTAATATTATAAATCTTGCTGTGCTTTTTGTTTTTTTTTTTTTTTTTTTTTTTTTATTTGAGGATTAATTGTAAATTAAAAAAAAACTTAATAAATATTACTGGATCAACACGCAAAAAATATAAAAAAGCTGAACCAGTCCAACTACTGATTGCCATATATATCCGTATACATCCATATAAGATCCACCAAAAATACATAGAGTTCAAATAGATTCTTACAAATCCATAAAAAAAAAAATAAATATATATATATATATAAAAATAACATACATTCTTGTAGAACATATAAAAACTTATACTAGCTTTTAATAGTTACTTACATGGAAGTGTATGAATTTATAATGTAATCAATAGGTGGGGGCAAGCAAATGTACAGTCTGTTCAATTCATCAGTAATTTTGATATATTTCTACATTTGTTTTATAAATAAAAGCTTTTTAATTCTGTATATCAGTAACACATCATTCTTAACAAAAAATATAGAGGTTCTTATTTTAATTGCATTGCATGTAACAATACCATTCTTTCGTTTGTCACTTATAATTAGTACAAAACTAGAAAAGATTTCACCAGCTGATATTCATATCTCATGACACTCGAAAATTAGAACCTCTACTCGAACATAAATGTAACTGATACTTTGCAATAAAAATATTAAAATATAATCATTAAGTTGTTTACCTCATTTTTATATCATTAATACTTGTACAACAATTTGATACTATGATTTGAATATACATAATTTTTCCTAATTAATTTTAAAATAACAAATAAATGATTTTGATCAGATTGAAGTAATTATGTACCAAAGAAATTGTATTTACTTTATGAAGTTGAATTTGTAACCACCTTTAAATTTTCAAGGCAAAATTGAAATATCTTTGGCTATTTATATAAAGTTTCAATGAATATCTATAGTAGTGTAATATCGTACATGAGTTTCAGTTCATCTACAATTATGAGTTGAAAAAATGTTTTACATCATCTGATGACTGTTCGGTGTAGGGAAACGAGTTTGCTGATTAATCTGAGGACCTGCAGAACCTACAGGGACAAATGATCCTGAGGGTGGAGCTTGACCTTGGGTTGGATACCTATAAAATGTAAATTTTTTATTATTAATTGTAATCATAATAATTAACAACAGAATATTATATACATACATTATACATCATAAATCATATATTATATGTATTTATATTGTACAAAAATTAATAATATACTTATTTTGAGTACTCACCCTTGGGGTTGATAAGATAGGCTACTTCGATCAGTAGGTAAACCTTGTGATTGTTGAATCGTTGTAGGTCTATGTTGAGGAATCCCTGGCTGCATGGGATAATGTGACACATTCATTGGCGGTTGCATATATTCTGCATTGGATATATTTGCGTTAAAATGACCAGGACCTGGAATTGCGTTAAATGCTGGTTGTGATGGCATGGGCATTCCATTGTACATCTGTAAACATTTCATAAATTCTATGATTCATTAAATCTATACATAACAACAAAATTATAGTTTCAATAATTTTACTCGTATTAGAAGAATCATTAAGCTAAATATTTAACTAAATGTGTATATATTAATTTTACATGTGCTGGATGTGGTGGTCCTTGATTTTGATATGGAAAATTGGCCAGATTCATATGTTGCATCTTGGGCAGCGTGTAATTTGATTGCGCAGCAGGTTGCGGTTCACGCATCAATGTATGATACAAATTTAAAGCATCAACAAGATCTGAACTAGATTGCGTCAACTGAGCATGCTGTCGATCTACCTTTTCTAATGCAGCGTCAATTAAAGGTCCCATTGCTGTGACTTGTTCTGCACAATAAAAAAATATTCAAACATGATTATATTATTATAATTAAAAGTATTGTGTTAATAATACTGCATTTAGTATACATACAAAAAGACTAAAAATTTCTTTGAGATGCAAAGCTAATTTATATTTCTGTGATTTGCTTTTTATAAAAAAAATATTCAATTCAAATTACCTTCCAATTCTAACATCTCTTGAGGATCAGAATGATCAGACTGAGGATCCGCCTCGTGAAGTAAATGCAACAATCTGTCAATTTTCTGTTCATTAATTTCAATTTCTACAACATCAGCTTCGCGTTTTACAGTCTTGACTTCAACCTCTTCATTGAATTTGATTGATTTCTTTCTACTTTCTTCAATTTCTAGCAAAAAGAAGAAAATTGTAATTTTTTTAATTTCAATAAATATTTACAATTTAGTTAATCAATAATTACTTGTTAACTGTTCTGGCTCAGCTGATAAATCTGCTGTTACAAAATTCGACGGGAATAATCCTTCGCCTCGATGATTACTTCCTTTCCACCAATTTTGATCAGAGTCATCTAATATATGGACTGTAATTTTTTCATTTAATGAAAAATCAATGTTAAAGTAATATAATATATCAAAATTATATATTTTTTCTAAGTACTTACTAATTTCACCAGCAAAAAAAGTCAATTCATTATCCTCTGCAGCTTCAAAATCATACAAAGCTCTAACTTTTCTCCCTTCTGGCTGGCTGACTGAATTTAAAGTTGAACTTACATGAGGATACAAACCACCAGATTTTTTTGAAACTGGAGAACTGTAAGATGATGACACTTGCTGATGTTGCTTACTTTCTTTCAAAGACAGTTCGATAGCTGTGAAAGACCAAATTCATTACTGATGATATTTCCTTTTGGATTATAAATGGTTTTCGTGATGATAATAACAACAACTATTCTATGTTCATAAATTATAATTGATTATCAAACTAATTAAATCTGTTAAATTACTTTTTTGAGGACCAGAATAAAAAACATCTTACCTTTGGCAATGTCTTCTTCTTCTTGGGTGTTCGTTACAACGTTAGGATCTTTGCTTAAAGGCGTGGAATGTTTAACCTACACGAAAATTAAAAATTATACAATTGATAATACACATACTAATTATAATTAATATTTTAAAGTAAGCAAAAGTATATTTACCGGTTCTGAAAGATATGAAAAATCAACTCCTTCACTTCTTAATTTATTGTATAAACTGGGAATCAGATTTAATTGTGGATCTGTTTTAAAGTCACCTTCCGCCCATTTTTTTAATAATATTTTTAATTTTTCAGCTATCTTCGGGTGACCTTTGCATATCAATTTTTTTAATTCATTTTCAAATTCTCTAGATGCGATTTCTAAATGAAAAGTTTTTCCGCAATTGCTGGAGCAAGCATCAAGTAGCTAAATCATAATAATTCTGAGATTAGTAATCAGTTATTTAATTAATTTAATTACCACGAAAAAGCTAATAAACAATCAAATATACCTTCAAAAAGCTATTAAAAAAATAAAATAACATCGATAATTGATTTTTCAAAATAATATTTGTCTTATACGTTTTTATTATAAGGAAATATTAATGCTAACTTCTTGTATGTATTATATTATAATTGTAAAAAGCATATTGTAATCAACTTACAGTCACTGCTTGAACTTGAATATGTGGATCATGGGCATTCAATCTTTTAACAATGGATCTTAAGCAATCTTTAGCATTTTGTGGAGAGTTACCCACTTTTTCACAAATATCCAATATCAAGGCCCAGTCCTCAGATGTATTCTTTTCATTTGTTACTTTTTCTATTAAAATAATAAATAAAATATGAAATTTGAATAATTTATAATTTTGTTCAAGAAACTTTTCTTGTTATTCTTTGATCTTTTCCTATCATAGTATTTACACAAAAATGTAAAAAATGTTTTTATTAAAATAAAATAGAAACTCTAACAAAGTAGGGATATTAACTTGACATCAAATTAGACATTGTTTTTGGTCAGTAAAAAAGCAAAAAAAAATGTTCTTAGAAACAACAAGTGTACTAACATGACTTACTAATGGGAGATAAAATATAAAATTGCCATAAGCTTCATACTAAAAACATACTTCATCACATGCTATATATATGTACATTACATTGTAATCAATATGTCACTTTGTTATTTAATATGTTTAGATAAAACTTTGCAGTATTTTTTTATAAGTATGATGTGTCATAATATTTGCTCAAGGTTTACAGTAATTTATTTTAAACTGAAAGAAACAATTGAATGGTTAAGTAAAATGAATAATAGTGGAAAGATCCGAAAATATATTAAGCAAAATGTTGACATTTAGTCAATAAATTTTCAGATCGTTTAACAATTAATTGGTCACTTTATTTACCCATTAAATCGGAAGACAATCATTAATTATTTGTTAATATATTTGGACATTGTGTCAATAACCATGTCTTTCAAAGGAACATTTAACAATAGAAAGAGGATGCGTTTAAATTTGACAAAACATTGAGCAAACATATGCCTTTAAATGTAATCAAAATTATTACAATTTTACATTTCTGGGGCGTGGTTAAAAATAAACAAGTACATAAATTGGAAAATAAATAAATTAAATGAAAGATTTCAAATAAAACATAGTAATGTCCAAAGGAAAGGAAGAAAAGAATAGAATCCGCAAAATGTGATGTCAATGGTAGTAAATGAATTAAGGCTAGGGAAGAGTTCTTACCAACGTCGGTGTCGAACGGGGTCGTGAACAATCCCATTTTAATTATTAGACACCCTCAAAATAACGATCATGCACGTCACGCGTAACACTCAGGTAAATAACTCGTGCAACTCAAAATGTACATCCAGCTGATATTAACTTTGAAAACACAATCAGATGACTAATAACATTCTAATCTGTCATGATTGGAGCCATTTTATTATCGAAGTGCGTCAAATCGAACCGAACCGAACCTCGAACCCAGGCAAACCTCAATCATAGCGCGCCATCTCTTTCGCTTGCAGAACTACATCTCTTTATGTCGGTAACAATATGCTTCCCGCTTTCTCGATTTCACTTATTTATTTGGAGGTTGCACCACTGCTTTTAGAGTTATTATTTTTAGTTGTTAAGTTGTTCTAGGCCATGTACTGAAAGGTTTTTGTTTGAGCTGTCATTTAAATACGCACTGTAAACACAATGCTGAAAAAAGTAAGAAACTGAATCAACATTGGATTAAATACAGAAAACGTTTCAAGGACACCGGTATGTAAACAATAAAATACATAAGAAAATATAAATGTTTATATTTACATTTATGTTTATATTTATGTTTATCAATGTATTTATAAACATGAAGCTGGTCAGTTTTTTTTTTCTTTTCATTGATTGAGTAATATTTGACCTTTTCACTTTTCTTTATGTTCTTTATTAGAAACTTGAAACTTGTTGACTGGACCTCAATTATAGCCAGAAAATACAACACGAGAATATAACTATCTCATTGTTCAAGGATTAAACATATAAATTATAGGTAAGTGTCAAATAAAAATATTATGATTAAAAAAGTCATTATTAATCTTGTATGTATCATTACTCTTTTTGAGGCCGGTAATTTTCTTAATAAGATTATAGATCATATTTTTCAATTTTATTTTCATTTCTTAATCATTCTCATTTTATAGTTTTAATATTTTGGCCTAGTTGAAAATGCAACGTTTGCCTCATTGATAACTCGCCAGCGACTCTGAGTTTGATTTCGAGTCAACGACTCGCATATTTTTAACTGGGAAGTTAAGACATTATTAATTTAAGACAACTTTTTGCTTCTTTTTATAAAAACAACTTTGGATATAACTGACAAAATTTTTGCTAAGAAATTTCTCGCTGTTTTCAGAATTATTAATCATTTCATTCTTTGATAATGAAAATATTAAACAATTTTATAATTGTAGGTACTGCGAATTTTACATAAAAAAATGACTTCCCGTAATCTTGAACAGACATGTCCTTATGACGAAACGCATCAAATTACAAAAAGTTTGCAAAGACACTTAGCTAAATGTGAAAAAAACAATTGTAATAAAAGGATAAATATGAAAATATGCCCATTTAACTCAACGCATATAGAATCTGCAGATAACTTTGATGTAAGTCTTTATTGTAATAATCATCAATTGTATTATTCAGTAATTCAACAATTTTAATGATCTTATAGTACCAATATGTGTCAAATTTAAAAGGTTTATGCATATTATAACAAAAAAATTCATATGTTGTTTAATATAAATATACATTTATTTTTAAACGACGTTAGTATCATGTAGCAAATTGCGAAGATGCTAAGCGGGTGGTAGCATACACTCACTCAACGAATGATGCTCCACTTGTTGGTCAAGTTCCTATAGAAGAAATCCAAAAGCTAAATGTTCCGTGGACAGAAAACTGGGATGCTGTAAGTACATTTATTTATTTATTTTCACCAACAATATTTTTAAACTTTACTCATTTTTAATTTTCTTAATGATTTGATTAAATAGAATATTTATTGATGACCTTTTCATTTTTTAGGAGCCTGAAATAGCAGCCTATAATCCAGATGAACACACACAAACCAGAAACATTTTAAGGACTATTCAAGGTGCATCAAAGTCAGAAAGGAAGAAGTTTAGAAAACAAGAGAGAGAAAGACTGACAATTATTGCGGCACAACAATCTCAATCAAAGGTATTATTATAGGGATTTACCAGTTTATGGTCGTTTTTTGTTATTCGATATTTTCTTAAAAACCTGTAAATATAATTATATTTTTATTTGTTAAAATATATTTGACATTCTTTTAAAATGATCTTATAGTTTTACAGTTTGAAATAATTATATGTTGTAATTATATGTTATAATAATTTCTAATTATTTTCCCAGCTTACTCAACCAAATAAGGGTTTTAAAAGTGAAAGAAAAGATGTTGATAAAGAAAACAGCAAAAAAACTATTTCAAATTTGTCAGAATCAGTTGGTGTTATACTTTATTCAAAAAAAGTAAAACAACCTTTTTTTACTGTAGACAAATCTGATACAATGAAAAAAACATTACAAGGAAAAAACGTTGTGAAGGAATTAGAACAACATTTTCAGACTTTATCTGTACAAAATCAATCTAGACAGAATCAGGATGGATTCAATTTAACTTTCCAAGAAAGTTCACTAGAATGTAGGAGTACATCAAGTAACAAAAATGCAGATAAAAAAAGGAAAAAGAAGAATAAAAAACCAAATAAATTTAATTTATCAAAGTGATTAAAGAAGCATACCAGTTTTTATTTTTACTTTTGTATTGATTACATCTGTTTTCGTAGTTTGCAATTCTAAATTTAAGTTTTTCTTTTACCTTGAAAATGTTAGTTAATATTTTTATTTTATGGTAATCAAAGTTTATTAAAAATAATTATTTAATGTGGCGTTGTTGATAAGAACAGCTTTTAACAATAAGTTAAAATTTGTTTGTACAAAAATTATTTTACTGTTGTCAGAATATATTATTATAGATTAAATACAACGGCTAGTAGTATTGTATTAATGAAAAACTATTTGGATTAGTTCAAATTGAATGTTATGTTCCATTTTATGACGATATTCACTAAGCGTATCTACTTTATCGTCACAAGATCATATACATATATTTTATTTGTGTTATTTTGAAAATGTATAGTGTTAAATATAGTATTTATTCATATAATAAAGTATATTTGTAAAAACTTACAGTAACTTAAATTAATACCAGAAAAACAACTTAATACTAATGTTTTAAATTTTCCTAAATAGTAATTTTGAAATTTAGTAGACTTTCTTATAATTTTTATGTATGTCTATGTCTTTATCGACCGAGATTGACGTTACATCTAACAAGTGCTTTAGTATCATAAACAGTCAAAAGAAACTGCACGGAACACTGTAAACGGAGTGTGGGAGTCGTGCCCTACATGCTTGTCAGACTTTTGAAACTCGACTTAATATAAAAATTAAACTAAAACTACTTCGGTGGTACCGCGAGTGACGTTCGATCCGTCCTTTTCTAATCAGTAACAACGTAAAGTCCCGATGTTGAACGGATGTGTTCACGATATTCGGTCGCTGAACTGTTTGTCGTGAAATTTAAAAAAAATCACAGAACGCAACGACACAGTCGCCATGTCCACTGTCGACGACGTTTTTGAAAGCTGGGAAGAAATAGAAGAATCCGGGGTAAGAGTTCAGTTTCTAATGAGCTGAGAATAGCCATTGAACGTAACCTTATTAATTAACCTAAAATACAAAGCCTGGTAAAACATCATTCCAACTTTTATAGATATTACCTCACCAGTCTGTTATAACAGTTTATCGTTTAATCCCTATCAAATTACACGTATCCCAAATTGGATTCATGTAACTAATTATCCAAACAGTTGCTTTTACACAACGCGAAGATATGACTGATTTTTCAACTTTCTTTAAGACAGGTTATTTTATTGAGTGGATAAATTTATAAACGTTGGATGACAAGTTGTTTCATATTGCCTGATGTGAAAAAAATTCAAATTATTCTTAGTAAAAATCATGTGTGTAATTATATTTATGAGATATTGCAATAATAAAGGCAGTAAAAAGCTACATACGAATGTGTTTCTATAGAATGATTCTATCGATTTCAGGCGCTGGAAAGGCAACTGAATTCTCTAAAAATAAACAGCTTAGACAACATGGATGAAATAGGATCTTCGAGGTATTGATAAATTTTGTCACTTTCTTCAATGCTCTTAATACCATAGCCAATCATTACATAATTATTCAGCCATGATAATTTTTAATGTAAATTTTCAGTTTTACTGTTAAATTAATTATTCCACTCAATAAATTTGCACAGATATACATGCATATAGTCAATGGTACATACTATAAATGCTTTCAATTAAATATTCTTAACATTGTTATAGAAAAAATTGGTCAGAGAATAAAGAAACAAATAAATGAAAATTGTACGACATGAAACTCTTCAAAATACCTAATAGATAATTTTAATATTTTGATCATCTAACGTTTATTACAATTTTTTGTTCCAGTAGAATACACCATTTAAATAATATATTGTGGTAGTATTTGGTTGGCTGTCATAAAACTAAGATTTCATCTTACAAGAAATTTATAAATTATGATTTTCAGATTGACAAACGATAGCACAAATAGTACAAAAATGATCATTTTGGGTGAAGATGGCATGCGTTCTCATTATGTAAACAGAGAACCAACTGTGAAAATTCTTAAAAGACCTGTAAAGAACTCTCAAGATATCGATAGTCCACAATTAAACGGGGACAAACCAAAGCAACCCGTCAAATCTCTAAAACAAGTAATTTCATAAATGTATTCAAAAACAACAATAATATTGATGAAAAATTTTAATTTTTTTACTACTGCATAAAAAACATTTAATAATATTATTATAAGACACAAAAAAAATGTAAAACTACTAATATTACAAAACATTTACAGTTTTGTATTCTGAAAAAGATTTAATTAATATTAATGTTAAATAATAATAAAGTATACAATTTTACAGAGAGAAAGAGAATATGCCGAGGCTAGAAAACGAATATTAGGCGAAGAAAAAAGTCCAGAAGAACGAACTTTACAACAAATCAGCACAGTTCAGTCAAAACTGATAAACCCTACGAATTCTAGTAATAACGTATCGAACAATGTACTGCGTATGCCAATGGGACCCAATGGTACACGAGGTTTCAATGCACGCAGGTAGCGGGCTCAGTAATAACTGTCTCAAGAAACTGAACATGTTCCTGTCGCGCTTGAACTGATGTTGTCAGATAGAGAGATTGCTGATTCCAAAGCTAATGACAGTAATAAGCTGTGGTGTTTTAGTGAATCAGTGGTTGACTATTAATATGTTCAATTGTTATGGGATATAAGGAAGATATACTCAGAGTTATGTTCAACAAGTTCCATAACTATGTACAGTTTTAGTTTAAAAATAATTTGTTTACATTTATACCTCGAAGTGAATATTGAATATTCATATGATAAATATTCACACATTTATATTTATATATCAATATAAAATGAGCTTAAACTATGAGTAAAGTATACTTAATTAGTCATTAGTCATAATGTAAATTTTTTATGTACTATAAAAATAAAAATAATAAGGGGCATCTGCTAACTTGTATATAGAAGCGTAACTTATGTGTAAGTGCAATTTTCAAGTTAAAAATTATAAAGTGTACATAGTTATAGAACAATAATATATCAAGCACACAGAAGTTTTTGTTTAGTCAATTCTGTCTTGTTAATTCAAAAGGTTACCAAAAATTTTGATGAATGCTGCAATTTTTTATTGATTTTCAAACTCTATATCTTTCATTTGTCCCCTTAATTTATTTATTTTTTCTTTATTTTTGTTATTGATTCTAAACGAATAAAGTAAACTTGTGCAAACTGATGTATATAAATATAGCAATGTTCTAACAAAAGCAGGATTATTTGCTGCAATTTACACATTAATCGTCAATCAAAACCGACAGATTCTAAAAAACTGTCTTATCATGCGTACTTTGTCCATAACACATACATTACTAATTAAATGGAAAAAACACAGTGATGACATTTTTTTAATCTTTCAAATTTGTCGATTAATGCTTCCCTTTATATCTTTTACAAGTATATATTCTATAATAAACAAATTTTTTCATAAAAACAAGAAAAAATGATTTGCGGAAATTTTATACTTAGTATTGTGCAAGATTTATATGTTGCAATTTGATATAAATACTACTTAGCATTACTCTAATTTCTACCATTTCACTTCCTTTTTTTCTTTTACAACATTTATAGACAAAACAAATTATGTAAATACTTTGTACGTACATGTGGATACATCAAAATGTTGTTGAGGCATTGAATTCAACATTTATTTAAAGTGAGACAATCGTTTGCAGAAAAAAAAGTTGAAAACTGTGGTGGCTGCAACTGACTATAGGATTTTTTAATTTTAATCTAAAAATATTAATTGTATAAATTTCGTAGATTTAAAGATATCTTAAGTAGAATTTACTAGAAAAACTCTGAACAAATTAATTATGTATAAAACAACAATAATGATATACTTTTTGTATGTGGTAACTAACATTCAATTGATTATAACTGCTACAGTGTTTCATTTACAATGTAACTTTCATCTTTCATTGGAACAAGAAAAGTTCATATTTGTATCACTTACTGTTCGATTTCAATGCTTCAAATTTTGTAAATGGTTGTATACAATAAACATTTTTGTTAAAACTATTTATCTTTTAAAATAATCCTACCACCAAAAATATGTATTTCAAGACCTGTTTTTCAAATGCTTTCTTGATTACAGTATGATTTACGATTAAGTTTACCATTTTATAAGTAAGGGGAAAAAACTAAAAATACTGTTTACTTATTTACATTTTATTTAAACTTCATCCAAATTATATTTATTTTTATATTAAAATAAATTCACCAAATGCTGATTAACTAAGGAAATACATTTTTTAATAAGTAACAACACAATTGTAATATTTTCCAATTTACAAAATAAGATTTAGAAATGGAGCAAGATAAACGAATTTATTCAATGAAACATTGAATATTCGCGAGATTTTAATTACCTATTAACTAGATAATATTATCTAGTTATTATACATCAATTAGATACAAACTGAGACTTTTCAAAAGAAAAGTGTTGAAAGTATAAATTACCAATCATTAATGCGATTCCTGAGACATGTTTGTTAACAGAAATGCAGTTCGATGCTGTACAGTAACGAGGTTTGTGTAGCTTAATGTAACGTGTAAATAAGTTCTAAATTACTGTTGAAATCAAAGATAAATATCAATTAGTTGGTAAATACCTTATCACAATTGCAATATAGAAATAAGATTGAGAAATCACCTTAATTAACAGTGACACCTGTTATTCACATTTACGCTTCACAAACAATTATTTTTATTAAAAGTGTTGCATTTTTTTCATTAGTGTTCTTTTTTTATTTGTATTTTACAGAAACATAAATTTTTTAAGATGTTGTAACAATATTTCTATGCACATGTATGTTACAGTAAATTTTGAGACCAATGTAACCCCAAAATAACATACATAAGCATAATTCTTCCTTTAATTGATGTAATATACATTATTATGCTATTATTTTTGGGAGTGACTATTGACAGTCGACCCGTGTAACCTGTGTGATCCGTGTACCGGTGATCGGGTATCTTCGGCCCAAACGGGTTGACTTACCGTGTGACCCGTGTGGGACACCCCCAAGCTGGTCGACATACCCGTGTGACCCATGTGATTCAAACTCGAGGCGGGTCGACTTACCCGTTTGACACAAAATGATAGTGAAAACAGAAACCTTCACACGGCTCACAACGGGTAAGTCGACCCGTCTCGGGGGTGACCCACATAGGTCACACGGGTAAGTCAACCAGTTTGGGGGTGTCCCACACGGGTCACACGGGTAAGTCGACCCGTTGGGGCCGAAGGTACCCGATCACGGGTACACGGGTCGACTATCAATAGACACTCCCATTATTTTTACGCATTAATCAACTTTCTGTGCAAATATGAGATTTTATTATATACTTTCTAAAAAAAAAAAAATTAGTTCACCATATTTTTTTAAATTGAAATAACTTAGTAAATTTTATAATTTCAAATTCACATAAAAAATTTATACGGTAGAATCTCTATTATTCAGACACTTTGGAATCAGATTTTTTTAGTATTTCAATATTTCAATACCAGGATTGAACAAGCACGAACAATTCAAATAAAAATATTAAATATTATTATTTTTTCTATTTAATCTAGTCCGAATAACAGAATAATTACACACAAAAATAGTAATAGATATTTTCACTGCTAGGAGGGAAAGAGTGAACAATTGGTCAGAGTGAACAATCACTTTTCCCTCCCAGGAATGAATAATATTTTTCATTACAAGGGCTGAAAAGGCCACTTTGAGTTGACTCACAGTCACGAAAAGTGGACTTTTCTAGCGCGTGTAATGAAAATAATTCAATGAATCCATATTGAAAATATTGTCACCTAAATTTTATATCCAATATTCAAGTTTAATATTTCTGTATGGCATTAGAAAAATTTATGTTGTTTTTCTTTTTTTTTTTTTTATTTAATTTCATTACATCTACATGTGTAAAAGCAAATGTTGTAAAGTAAAATACATTTAACAACGATTTCAAAACGTTTTCAACTGTTTTGCGAATTTGAAGTTATTATGATATATGTTGAATAATTTTCATGTTATACATTTTATTTAATAGCACATTTAAAATACTTGGTTTTCACAGTTAACCATAGCCATGATATTATATTCTCTGATTTGATATTATTCCATTATCAGAATATGTTTTTTTGTATGTACAATGATTTGTTTAATATTTTAATGTGGTATAATATGTATAACACATACTTTATTGTTTTATAATAGAAAAAATGTAAATATCAACTTCGTATATAATGTCTCAAAACTAACCAAAAGATTAATAAAAAATTGTTTTTAACAAATAATCATGATATCTCAAAGATAAAGACGAGGATATGTTTATTGATTCTAAAACTTAAAGAATTTATTTGACAAGTATTCTAGTTACTTTTTTTCCCAACAAATAGTCTGCTGGCTTTCTTATCACTTTATTTTGCATGATCAGTAAACAATAAAGTTTTTTCGTAGAATCACAGAAATATATATTATCACTGTATTTCAAAATAAAAACCGATTTAAATTCAACAAAAATTAGTCTTTAAATTTCATCCTGGTACAAAGAATCATATGTTTTAGACTCAAAAATTGAGTTTGAAATGTGACATGAAATACAATCAAAGCCAGTGTGTGAAATTTCAGATGAATTATATTTCATAATAAGCAACACATGAGCATGAAAAAAAAATAGCTTAAATTATAACATTACTACAAAATAGTATAGAAATTTCCATAACTTAAAAAATTCCATTACTAGTAATATTCAAAATTGTTGTGTATAAAATATTATGTTTTTTGTACCAGGATATATAGACCATTAACAAGAGATATACAAATAACAATTTCAAAGAAGATTGAGAATATCATAAACTAAATATATAAATAAAATATATCAAGTGTCAGACTATTACACAATTACCAGTAAAATCTCTATTAACAGGGAAGAAGGGAGAAAGGACACAAAGCTGTAGAAGCCATACATAATATGTGGCTTGATATTTTACCTTGAGAATTTTTTATGTACAGGTGCTGTGAACAATTTTCTATCACAGAACTCAATCATAGTTATATGACCTTATATTTGAAAAGTACCGTTTTCAAAATATAAACGCTTGTTGATAAAACCACTATAGATGTTACATTAAGTTTTAAAGGTAAAATATGAAGCAACGATTTCTATTTTTGCGGCATCTTCCTCACTTCTCATCTTAAAGGCTATTGCCTTTATTTCATTAACACAATGCATCATGAAATCAATCGCAGTTGATTCTTAATACTTGCATCATGTTATATGTGAAATTGAAACTCGTAAATTATGATAATAAGTGAATATTCAAGATCAACTTGAAAAGTAATTTTATATAATTAAAAAACTTGGAGATTAAACAGTATTTTACCAAAATTTGATATTGTAAAGTTAATGATTCTTAATTAGTGTAAATTAGTTGTATAATAATTATAAAGAATATCAATTTTTAGTACCAATTATAGCATTCAAACTATCTTTTGAATAAAGAAAAAAAAAAAGAAAAAAAGGTTTAGTTAAAATGAGGCATATTATATTGTATATGTAAAAACTATAATATAATGTTCATGATAGTTATTAATAAACACGCTTTTATAATAATATTAACGTTTGGTACTATACTGCTCTTTAAAATAAATTTTTCAAACCACAGAATATCATTAAATTGCTATACATCAATAACGACTCATAAGCAGAAATTTTAGTCCATATTTAGCACCATCTACAAGCATGTATTCGTCAGTCGGATACACATTTATGCCTGCGATTATAATAACAAATATTGCATTTTTCACAAAATTGTTTGATCTTTACATCGGTTCTATTTACTTTAGATCGTAACGTTTTATCGCTCAGATCATTTGATAAATTTATTGTGATTTTTCCATTTCTCGAACGCACATTCTGACTTCTTAAACTAATTGGCGACAAGCACGGATTCTCGATTTTAATCTTATTCTGACTATTTTTGGTACATTTACTATGCTCGCTTTGCAATGTACTCTTAGTAAAGTTATCCTTCTGAAGTTTATTCTCCTGCAATTTGTTCAACGTAATTTTTGGAGAATAGTCATCATCTCTGAACTCTTTTTTTATTTTAATAACTGCTGAATATGAATACCTACTCCTTTTTGGCTTTGTATCAGCTTGTAGATCTGCCGGAAGCTTTCGTCTAGTCACAGGCTGGTAATTGAGATTAGTTTTTCGTGGTCGCAAAACCCTTGACACTATTTCTGCATTGGCAGCAGAGCGCGAAGTATCGAATTTCTTCATAGGTTCACTTAGTTGCAACTTGCCAGGAGTTTCTGGCAGCAATTGACCAGATTCGGAACGTGATCGCAATCCATTGGAAGTCTTTCTTTTATTCAAAACATAATCCACAGAATTACGTCTAGGCCGTAAAATCCTTGGCTTCCAGGTGTCAGAGTTCGCGGACTCATTTAGTCGTGCCAAGATGTTTTCCTTGACTGATCTCGGATCAGGCAATGTCCGAATATCCTTTGGGGGAGTATTTGTCTCAAAAACTTTTGTTTTCTCAGCATTTCTACTGTTGCTTGTATCAGCGTAGTCTTCCCTTGATGGCAATCTTGAATTGTCTGGTACATCAGGAACCAAAACCTCAGTTGGTTGAATAAGCGCCTCTTTTGGATTCGTTTGGAAAGGTTGCGTTACAAAGATTTGTCCGCCGTAATAGGTAGGACAGATTGATCCATTTGGGAAGAGACATCTATTACTGTTAAATGTAAAACGATTAATAAAGGGCATGTTAGAATTCAGCATTGAGTCATCCAGACTATCCACATCGATGGGCTCAGATTTAATTTTTAAATTTCCCATGAAAACCATTGGGGTGACTACTTTATCGGTTTTATCCTTTTTCATCCAGGACAACTGACTCTTGAGGTGCTCGTCAGTCCTGATGCATTGGAGATAGAATTTATGAAATTCTTCCAGTTTATAACTACACCGATGACACATTTGCTTCGGCAACGAATCCATTTCGTGGACCTGTAAGTAAAATATATAAAAGGAAAAATATATATTTGTATTCATTATTTGGTACTATGCATATATTTTTTTTAAATAAATGTTGCGAATATTCAGAGATAACGGTGAAAGGAAACTGTAGTTATACTCCCAGACTTGAGCTTGATTTGTTTTTTCTTTTATTTGTTTGATTTGATTTCATTTGAACGTTAACACAACAACAATAACAACAATAACAAGATTGAAACATTTTTTATGTTTAAAATCATTCAGAAAACATCGACAACTATACATATATTAAAATAAAAAACACTTCTTTTTTGAATTTGTTTAATTCAATTCTATCGTTAGACCGTTCAAACCAAATTTTAATTCAAATTTTGTCATGTGACAAGTCATGTGATCGTCCTATGGCATATGACGGTCACAAATAAAGTGTGACGGTCATGCGCACATCTCTGGTCTACACGGAGAGTAGAAAAAATCACTGAGTGATTTTATAAATAAAATTTCCAGTACAAAATCACTCAGTAATTTTATAAAATTAGTGAATGAGTTTTATAAAATCACTCAGTGAGTTTTTAGAAATCACTGAGTGATCACTGAGTGACTTCTTATATTCTCCGTGTACTAAATGTAGATAATAATGCATTTTTTTTTAATAATGGTGTGCCAGCTTTAGTGTGATGCTGGAACAGCCACACTTTTTTCTTCAATGGCTGCAGTAATTGATTTGTAACTGCGGGAATTAATTAGTAATCAATTAGCACTAAATGCTGGTAACTTTTTTTTTAAGTGTGCTACTTTGGTGGTTCCAGCTTCACAGACCTTCAAACAATCCCTGGTTTAAAGAAAGTAGATTTTCAGGATAAAAATTTTAATGCCGAAGCAGTATGTCAAATGCAACAAAAAAGTCACATACAGTATGTGAAATTCCATACAAATAGGATGCCGAATATTGTTATTTTATATGACAATGAAGTGATCAACTTTTCATGTCTGAATGTATATGAAAGTCTATGGATTTTCACAGAAAATTGACTATGGAATCGGTAGATCGTGCAAGTTATATGAAATTTTATACAGTGGATGTGAAATTTCTATTGTATTTGACACTTTTTTTGGAGACAAAAAAATTTTATCTCGCAAATCTACTTCCTTTAAACCAGGGATAACTCAATCAAATATTCTTTCCTAAGAAATGCAAAATCTGAAGAATAAAATTTGAAATAACAATTACATTGCCAAAAAAAATCTTTTTTTTTTTTTTAATGACAAATTCAACGACAATAAGTATTATCAACGAAGCAACAAAGAAATAATTGTACCCTTCTCCGTAAATTGCGATTTATTTATCTCTGTTATATGTTACACGACGATATCAAAAAACCTCGACTTTTCATTCAACCAATAGCGTGCGAGGGAAACGGATACAAAGAAAGTATGAACTGCGCGGAAAACTCAGCGGGGGCGAATCTTTAATGGAATGCGACGATCGTAACACGATCTACGCCCCGGAGTCAATGAGCAGGGGCCGTGACAGAGTTGCTACAACGAAGGGGAAGAGAAGGGGCAGAGGCACGGACAATTCGTGGACGTATCGTGACTTACAGCGATTGGCAGCATGGTGTGGATCTTATTGATGATCGCGCCCTTCTTGTCGAAAATGTTGATTGCGATTTCCGACTGGTTGCCGCACAGACGGCAAAGTCGACAAAACTCCAAGGTCTCCATTGCGGCAGCCCCGAAGCGATTGCGCGCCTTCCTTCCGCCACTTTCGCTCGTCGACGGTTATCTACGAGCGACGTGCGCGCCACTCAGTGGCAAGCGCTACGATTTGCGCTGAGCTCAAACATAACATTGGGTGCGTTTTTGTTTGCTTCGTACGATTTTGTTAAGCCAACTGTGAGGAATTTGATTGGTTAATATTTCCATCAACCAATCAAATTTCTCATGGTTGACCTGATAAAATTCTGTGAAGCAAACAAAAATTCAACCATTGTTTTCAATTTTGAATTCAATAACTCACTAAAAATATTGCTTTTATACTATGTAAACAAATAACCCTTTTTTCTCAGAAATACCGTTTATTAAACAATTTTCAATATCCGTTACATTTATTTCATTCATACTCACAATACGTTTGTACTTTTCTTTTTACCTAACTTATTTAATCACATTTTTTTAATCAAAAAATAACAAATGTGAGGGGAGAAAAATAAATGTAGATGATTTAAAACTTGATCGATTATTTGAAAAAACTAAAATTGTAAAACTGTACAGATGCACCTATTTATTTTTTGGGAGTGTCTATTGGCAGGTCACCCGTGTAACACGGGTTACCCGTGTGACCCGTGTCGGACAACTCCGGTTTCCCCGTGCGGGACAATTTTTGTACGGGTTGGTTTACCCGTGCGACCCGTGCGGGACAATTTTTGTACAGGTCGATTTACTCATGTGACGTAAAGTGATGTAGACGGAGCCAATCAGAATGTTTTGTAAAAATTCAAAGTATATTCTGATTGGCTCTGTCTACATCACTTTAACTCTGTTTTGCATTGTATCATTTGAGCGTTCGGGACTTTGTCAGTCTTTATGTTTTTACTACAACTACTACAATTTAAACTAAATATACACTTTATTATTTATAACACATAAATTACATACAAAATCATATATAATTACGGCATTTCCAAAGTATATGTTTTTATATAAGCTGTTAGAATTTTCATTTCTTTTTACATTTACAACTTTGATTACTTATTATTAATTACAATGTACAAGACATTTTAATTTTAGAATAAAAATTATTCAACATTTTTAAATAATTTACATTTTTCATAGTTTACATTTTTGCCCCCGTTTTCGTACTGCCATTATCATATATTTCATTTTAACTCATGCTCAAAACGCCCGTTTCCGAGAAAATCGGATTAAGCTCAGCAATCGGAGTCGACCATTTCCAATTAATGCATTGCTTGCGCTTTTACGTATATTAAACAAGTAGGTTGGCTTGTTGCTACTAAATGGAAAGAAAACATTTGATCAACATTGATGCATATTATTGTTGCAACGATGAAATTAAACTATTTCGATTGCTAAAACGTTCTGTTTCTCGTCATATTGTTTCAAAGCGTTCGTTTGCAGTGCGACGCAATGTACGAACTTTTCAGCCAAACTACTTTTGTCTGACTAGTACCACGACACTTCTCCTTATACTTGTCGTCCGTGAGCTATCTATACACTTCACTCTCGTCGCTCGTAAATTTACGTTTCAATATGCATGACGATAAACAAGTATATCACGTTGGTGAAACAGATTTTGGAACAGATAATGATAAAAGGGATTGGTTTGGTTCAAATGATTTTGCCTAAATAAAAATTAAATGTAAAAAATTAAATTAATTAAAAATAAAAAAGTAACTGTAATTTTTATTTGAGTATTATATCAAAAATAAGTTTTAATTATTATCAATATTTATTAAAAGTCTAAATCTAATCCTGAGCTGATTAATTTGTACACATTTGAAGTTCGATCGAAATCGATCGCAAATTGACTTCGCCGATAAAATACTGGACAATCTAAAGATTCGCACTTTATGTTTTCTACTTGTTTGATGCAGGAATAACAAATCTGTAAAAAATGACAGAATTAATTATTATAATGTTAAATAATTACAACAATATTTACAAAAATATTCAACAATAATTAAAAAAAGAATTAAATTACTTAAAAATGTTATTTAGCAATGCTATCTTACTCTGTTGACTAGTTGATTAACCCTTTCTATTTGTCTGACTTTCTCAGTTAAAGCAATAATTGTTTCACTTGGTCTAAGCTTGCAATCATCACAGATTTCTTTGTTGGTAGTTTGCTTGCCACAAACTGTACACATAGCATAATTAAAATAATGCGATATTGTAAATCGTTGCTTATTATGTGGTTGTATCATAGCTTTTTCCAAACACCTTTGCCCTTGGCGATGAGGCATATTGTTAAACCTTTAATCAAAATTTATTTATCAAAGTTTTGTAATTATAAAAGCGATTGAAGTATTCATTTAATTCATTCATTATAAAAATGAGAACTTGAATGCAATTAAATTTATCTACAATTCTTTTCATTTATAGTTTTGATAGAGATACAAATTTATCCATTTTTAAAAAAAATTTCTTAGTATACTGAAATCATTTCTTTTACACAACTTTACCATGTCAGTGCATCAGCGCCAATAAGGTTTAAACATCTATTGAGAGGCGGAATAATGACACGAGTTATATAATATATCGCATTGGGCCGTAATCCAGGGTCTTTAATAAGTTCCATGGGAGAACGTACACAGCGAATTAAAGTCTCATTTGGAGCTCCAGCTACAATGATGTAACGCACTCTTTCACGATTGCGTGGTATTGCTTTCGGATCATGCTTCATTAATCTCCTTACTAATTCTAAAGCTGGGACACAAGCGGTTGGTTTATAACCATTCAAACCACGAAATTCTCTTGCAAAAGTCAAATCTTCGATAGATACTTTGCCTTGTAAAATTTTGTCGAATTGTCTGGTAACATAGTTTTTGACTTGTGAAACATTTTTCGTTTCAAAAAGAATTTTTAATGTCTTAGCAAGCATCTGCAAGCATATTATAAAGTTTTATAATCAAAATGAATAAAAATATTATATATAACCGAAGTAATTAGTTTAAATTAAAAGTTCTGTGTATTAAAAAGTAAATATGTAATTGATATTATAAATAATAGTGACCTTGGATACAGCAGGGCAACCATCACGACGAACAGTTTCTATACCTTTGGCCAGGTATACTGGTTTCTCGTCGTTTTCATTTTCGTACATGTAACCACAATATCTTTTTTTTGTCTACGAAAAAGGAAAAATTACATCAAGTAGTAATGAAATTAAAAGCATTAATTTTTATTTGTATATTAGTTATGACACAGACTTGTAAAATGGATGGCTGAAGTATTTTCTCAAATTTCAATTTTACTGGCGGTGGATTATTCTGAGTGACAACGTCTGCAATTTCCTGACCAATTTTGAAAGCCTCCTCGCGAGTCTTTCCTTTTAAAAGTACGAATAATGAATCCGTGTCACCATACACTACACGGGCTCCCCAATTTGAATTAGATTCAACTATTCTGATCGCTCGTTCGAGAGTTTCTTTACCTTTACTGACAACACTATCGCCGACCTATGTAAAAACATGTTATATTGTATTTAACAGAGTTTTCTAAGAAAATATTTTTCTTTTAATTTTCTTTTGTGAATCAAAAAAAATATAAGAACCTCAATGCAAGGCATTCTGCCACTAAAATTAGCAGCTGTGTAACCATAAGTAACATTCGCTATAAGTTTTAATCCAAGTTGTCGCGAATGTAGAACCTTTTGCAGCGTTTTATCATCAGAAGGGTGATCTTTTATAGCCTTTTTCACCAGCAATCGTGTATTCAAAATTTCTGTAAGCATTTGTGGGAGAATACCTCTACGGACTTCTTGTTTGACAAAAGCTACTCCACAGGGAGAGAAATTTAGTTTTCCTTGGAGTTCACTTGCCAGTTTGTATGGTATTTTCAATGTTGTTGCGCCAAAAGTAAATGGTCGTGATCTAAATATTAATTAACAATCAAATAATCTTTTTAAATGAGTATTTAAAATATATTCAATCACTTGTTAAAAAAATTCATAAATAAATAAACACTATGAAAACTTTTTACTTACTGTCCAATGTGTTCTATACGTCCCAAACAGGTAGAAAAGCAATAATTGTAGGCGATGATGATACTGGGATATAAACTTTGGAAGTCCAGTACTACTAATGGGTCGTTATATAAGCATGATTCAGGTTCCATAATTAATGGCAAAGCTTCCGGAGCACGCATAGATGCTCGTTGCTGATTTGATGGTGATACGGGTATGTAATTTAATGGTTTTGCTAATCTTAACATCATTGATTCAACTCGAAACTGTGAGCCACGAGAAAATACCTCATAAAATTGCACTCCATAAAGTCGAGCAAATTCGCTCGTACGACCTGAAAGTAAATGGAAATAATTATAAAATAAATACTAGATAGAAAACTGAACTCAATTCAGTTTATATTTAGAAAATCAATTTAGATATTCAGAAAATCAATGTCTAAAAAAATATTACAAAAAATATTTACCTATTATGTCTAACTGTTCAAGAATCCTTAAAATTCCAAGTATTCTTTTGGTATAATAATCGACTACTTTGCATCTAAATCTTTGATTAGGACTTTTCCAATACTGTGTGAGAGTTTGCCAAGAGTAATAAGGCACTCGTTCATTCATTACGTGGTACATAATATTTTCAAATGTATAACTATTTAACGCTGTAAAAATGTAAAAAGATTACATCTTTTTATATAATTATAAAAAATAAATTTATTATTAAATAGTAGATTGTGTCATACCTATTTCATGTCTCATAGTACGCCAAATTTCCAACACTATACGGCCAGGTAATTTAAAATCAGATAATGCTCCCAAATCTAAAGATTTTGCTTCCCAGTTATATTTTACTTTCGGTATTCGAGAAATCCGGCTTGAAAAATTCAGATTTAGGACTACAGATCGTTGGAAAATGTATCCCCATGAAAGATTCTCCAATTCCCATCCAACTATAATTTCAGGATCGTAATGAGTGACGAGTGATATTATTTCTTCTATGATGTGCTCTTCGCTTTGAACATACTTGATGTTTATATAATTTTTTGGCAAATATTCTAATTCTTCTTCATTAAATATGATAGCTCCTTCAGAAGTAAAAAGAAACAAGAAGTTAATGAAGTCTATGATAATAATATTATTTAATTTATTTTATATAAAGTTGTCATTTTTTACCATAATCCAACTGTTTTGTATTTGATGATGCAGGAACGTCATTTTGTACTGAATAAAATACTGCTTTTATGGCATCTATCTGAGGATCAGGTACAAGGTCCTCTCGAGTATCAATGTGAATTTCAAGACACATTATGGTGATAAATTGATTCTGTTAATGAGCCAAATAATATAATTTATCTTATATATAATTTATGAAATCTTCTATTTAAACAGAAGTATGCAATCAGAGTAGAAGGAAAGTTTATCAGGCACATGTAATGCAAACTTATTATTATAACGAAGCTGAGTTCTTTTCAAAAGTAATTTTTTTCTTATTATTTTTTTCCATCAAATCTCAGTTTTAGAAGAACATATCAATTTTTATTTTATATGTAATATAATTCTACTTACCTTAGCTAAAGTTTTAGCCTGACGGTTTTCAGCTTCAATATTACTTCGGGAACTACCCAACGAAAATTCTATTTGACCACAGGAAATTCCATAATGCTTGGAATCTGCAATGGTATGTAACAACGCTGAGTCGTCCAACATCTTTTGGACCGATGAATTAACCGAAGATTCGATTTCACTTGAAGCAGTAGACAATTTTGATGCACTTGGATGAACAGTTTCCACCTGTTCAATTAACGTATCATCATCAGAATAAGGCATTTCGCATAATGTCTTATCGTTATCATCTTCATCATCATTGCCTTCTCTTAAAGTAATTTTCTGTAGAGAAGTTGCGATTGTCGAACTTGATGTATTCATCTGTTCCTTTTCTCGTTTCTTTCGCAAATGTTCTTTAGCTTTCAACCAAGTTTCTACGCGCTTTCTACTTGGTGGCAATATCAGAGGAGTTATTGATATTAAAGTATGTCCAGCGAAGTTTTGTTTGTTGCTAGAAAAATTTTTTAATGTGAATGAATTCTGGGATGATTCAAAAACTTGAATTCTAGAATTGCGCCAGTAATCGATTCCTTGAACGTTCTCTATATTAGAAGTAAATTGTTGCAAACTTGAAAGACCTTTACTAGGAATTTTGAGGATTTTATGAGCCACCTCCTTTGGACCGTCTACATCTTTTTCATTTTGATAAAATGGTTCTTGGTAACGGCATTTTGGTATTTCATACATATCCATGGTAGATATGATACGAAATCTGCTTGGTGGATTAAATTTAGGTCTTATTGACGAATATTTATTAGTAGCTTTAGAAATAGATAACATTCGCGAAAAAGAGATTTGTTGTTCCGATGGCGTAAGTTGAAGTCGCATATCTTCTGTTTCTGAGTTTGATTGATCTTCACTAGTTTCAGAGATTACTTCGCTTGTTATTTGAATTTGCTTGAATATTTCAGTTTGGAATTTGGAGTTTTTAACAAAATTAAGCTTTCTTGCAACACTTTTGTTGACTTTTAAGTGTTTTCTCCGCGTGATGATTGGACTAGGACATTCCCCTGAAAACAATTTTACATTTCGCTTCCTTTTGACAAATTGAAGTAAAAAAAAGTTTATTCGTTTTGTATAAAATGTTTGTTTATTGTAATGTAAAAATTTCGTACAGAAGATTCATTTATGAAAGCCAATTTTATATTAACACAAATTTCTTTTCGAAAAAATACTATTACATTTTTCTCTATGCATAGAACTTCTATACAAAACATTCTGTATAGAACTATTTATGCAGGGTTCTTGTGTGGAAATTCCTTATATAAAGTAATATATAATAGTTCTTTACATAACTTTGTCAATAATAACTTAAATGATTTTTTTTACCTTGTCAAAAAATTGTCTAAATATTAAAGATGATTAATATAAAAATAAGTAAATAATAGAATCAATAAATATAGTTGTAGTAACAAAGATTCGATATCAATTACTTTGACTCACCCTTTGATGAAGAATCATCAGAATCTTCAGCTAGAACATCACTGTCTGAAACATATACATAAAACATTTAAGAATATATATTAATGGTTCACATATTAATTGAAAAATATGATTAAATGATACCTTGCGTTTTAGATATTGATACGTTGGTAGCTCTTCTTATGTTTCTAAAAATGTCTAATTCCTTTTTCTTGTGATCCGAAAGAACTTTCTTTGATAAATCATTCTGCAATTTTGGTGATGTTACAATCTGTATATTGAGAGGAGAATATTTTCTTGACGAACTTGGACTTTGTAATGAATTCCTTCTCCGCGGAGATCGCGTTGGCGTTTTATTAATATTAGATAGAATTTTTTTCCTTTTTGAAAGTGAACTTTCTAAACCTTGACGTTTCCTTTTATTTGGCGTTGTATTTACATCATGAATTGAATTAGGACTATACGCACAAACAAGCGTTTCTGTGGATTCGACTGTTAAATCAGCTTCAACTTCTGAATCGCTGGAATCGCAAGGACCATCAAACGCTGGAATATTTTGACTAGATTGTTTTTGGGACTCTGATGTATTTGAAAATGAAAAGTCTTCATCAAACATTTGCGATGGAATAGTATTACTGGAGACATTTAAATTTTGGTTTTGTGATTCATTATCTAGGATATCCCAGGAACAAGAATCCACTTGCCAAGAGGTCAGATTCAAATCTGGCACTTCATCTTCATCGTCACTTGGATGTTCTTCATTTTCAACATTCGGTTGTGAACCTAGTATACTGTCATCATCGACAGATGGTTGACTTTCTGCTTCTTTGGCCAATTGGGCTAGCATATAAATAAGAGTCTCGTCTCCAATTTGAGCTGTAAAATAAAATAGTTTAAATTTGAGTTATTCAATTATTATTACAGTTTAATATTTATTACTATGCTCTATATAATAAATGTAAATTCAATTATATAATCTGTATAAATTTGCATTCCATAATTTTTTATCATATAGTAAGAAATATATTTACAGCTTTCATTCAAAGTCTCATCATTTCGAGATTCAGACAAATGGTTTGCAACATTAGAAGCATCTAACTGATCCCCATTATTATCAACTGCAATTGGATATGACTCAGAATTCATGGAAGAAGTGTCACTTTCATTATTCTGTAAACAAATATTATTTTGTAAAAAAAGATTATATATTCTAATCTGATATTTTTTTAATTGAATCTTATTTGTTTGCTTATTAATAAAATAATAAATTCAATTCAGAATTTATTAATGTGCACATACTTGTGAAACTTGAAGTAATCTTCGTGTAAATCGTTCTTGGTGGTATAAATCATTGTCAGTAGGAGGTAATTCTATTTGTCTGTCCAAAGTTAATGGACAAACCATTTCTGATTCTTCAACTGGTAAACCTGCTAAAGCTCGTCTCATTTTCTCCTCTTCCCATATGGCAGCAATCCCAGGATTTGTGTCAACTCCATTTTCAATTGCTTGTTTATTAATGATATTTTGTGCAATGGCATCAACTTCCAATTCACATGTACTTTGTTTAGATACTGAACTAGGTAAAAATTTCTTGTCTGTAGACGATATTTCATCACTAATTATTTCATCACTTAATGACAGAGCAGATCTACGATAATATACATCTTTTAAATTAATGAAACTCATTCCATAAATATTGTAATCTATCATAAATTGCAGAATATATGGTATATGTGCCTCATGAGGTTGCAGCGTCTGACCTAGTATGGATCCATTCTAAAATAATGAAACAAATTTAAATATAATAAATTATAAAAGCAAGTAAATTTACTTTCATTTCATTGTTAAAAACCTGTAACAGTTCCATTGCTCGTTTAATCATTGCAGGATTATACAAGTAAATTTTAAGGAATTTGTGTTTCTTTTTGTGATATCCATAAAATGGTCTGCAAAGATAAAAAAACTTATACAATAAATATTACCTTTGATTGATTGCTAAATATTATTCTAACGTATATACATATATATAGCTTACATTCCAGTTACATGTTGAATTTTAAAAACGTGTTGTACATTTGCATTGGCTGATCCCAAAGATACATTAAGTGCTGAATCCAATGAGGTAGCAAGTTGATATACAAAATTATCTGTATCATTTTCTTGATGACATGGTATATACATGTAGGGAAACACTCCGTGTATATGCAAACAAACCTTTTTCCCTGTTTAAAAATTTTAATTTGTATTTTTATTATTTTAAATTAATTTTTTATTTTATTCATTTATTTTGTTTTCAAATAAACATAATTTTACTGGTATAAAATATGTTTCACCAATGTTATTGAAATTATATATAATTTTACATGCATTATTACCATTAGATGTTGTTCCAAATATACGTATTATTGGAACTTGTTTAATTTCGCATCCACGGAAATCAGAGTAAGTAGGATCCAAAATTGTTGGAGCAGATTGATAACTGTCTGCAGAAACTAACCTTACAGACAGTTCTTGAGATTGTGAATTATCGCTGAATAAAGTTGAGCTACTTGACATCTAAAAAATGAAATTCGTATGAAATATTAATAATAACTATCCCTAGAAAGTTTAAAAATAACTTTATATTTATTATTTTTCATTAAAAATTATGATTTCATTATACTTACTTTTTACTTCCAGTGATCGACATAAATAAAACAAATCCACCATTTAATTTTATAATTTATGAATAATAAATATTGTATTCAACATTTTTCACAAAAGCAATAATCTTGTCTGTTGATTTACAACTTCAAAAATAGTTGAGTAGTCAATTTCTATTTTAAAAATTCTGAACAATCATAATTATATTTGTAAACACTTTATAAGAGCACTTATATTTTTTATACATCCTGTGTTGTATCCCTGGATGTTTTGTTTTTATTGTTGTTGATTATTGTTCATAGGTTAATGAGACTGGTTGTTTTGTTATTGTTGTCAAATATTGTTATTGTTAACAGATTAATGGCTATGATTAAGATCAGCACATTTTTCTACTAACACCAATTTATTTTCATTTAAATATTAATGTTTACACATATAAATATAAACTTAACTACTGGACCATTTTTAAAAACATCTGCCAGGTGTCTCTGACGTTTGACAGTGAAAAGTTTGATCATTTCAAATACGTGTTTATTGTGCAAATTCAATTTACGGCATACTGCATAAATAAATAATATTACATCTTGACAAAATACATACATTTTCCATACATCCATACATTTTTTATTATTATTCTATCCTAGGATTGATATTCACTTCCTGAATATGATTTTTGAATTTGGCGCTTTTTTAAGTTGTATTTTGATTGGTGCATTTCTGTTAGCTTGTTCCTTATGAAGATGTATGTAATATTTTTCCTTAAATAGATAAAATCCAAACTGGAAATTGAAACAGTTTTTTTACAGAATTTTTGATTTATTGTTTTTGTAGCATTAAACATTTCAGAAGGAAGAGGTAGCTTCTATAGGAATTTATATACAACTGTTTCTTGAATACGCCATAACCGAGTGTTGTGTATACACACATACGCGCGCGCGCAAAACGTTATGTTTATTTCCTTGTGTCAGATTGGATGATTGTTTGGTTACGTTTATAAGAAACAGTAATTGAATGCCTCAATCCCACATTTTGAACGTATTTAAACAATCCAAGAGAATGAACACGCCAATAATATATTGACAAGACAAGATATAACTATATGCAGTGTGGCCAATTAAATGTTGAGAATACGTTGTTGGAGCTATTCGATCAATTTAATGACAGATTTTTCGAATCGCAAAATATTTTTGATGAAATAGTAAACAACGTCATGACATTTTAAGCGACGTTACAATTAATGACGTATGGCGACAATATAATAACAGAATCAAATTCCGAGGCTATCAGCTGGGACAGCGATTTTAAACTAGGTGTTAGGTTAAGGAGATAAAACACAGAGAAACAAAACTCTTCTTACGTGTGAAAAGCCAGACATATCGTTGATAAGGGTTGAAAAAAATTAATTATTGTAAGCATACATGATATTAGCAATAGTTAATCTATAAAATAGAAAAGATTATTCTATTTGAAAAATGGAAGGATCAAAAGTAGACGACGATGTTCAACGAAATGTAAATGACGGCGATTGGATTTGCTCCGATTCACAGTGAGCATTTAATTTTTAAGAATTTTACAGCTATTTGTGGCATTCTAGTCTTATTATTTACTTATTTATTTATTTATTTATTTATTTATTAATGGGAACTTTTCATTACACTGAAGAGTATACAATAAAATCAAAATAATATTAGTAATTATTAAAATAATGTTATTCACAAAAAGATTAATGCAAAATACAATATATAATCAGATATAAGATTGGTTTAGAATTTAGATTAACGTACACAACAATAGACTAATGTAATATAGTTCTATTTACAATAGTGTTAAAATTCATTGTGTTAAAAAGCAATCTATATTATTATAAATTGTTTGCTTCAGCATCGGGTCTATTAAAGATATAATCAATATAATTTCATTTGTAATTTTTAATAAACCATTCAGTATTTCGTTGGTATGTTTCACCTTTGTAATGTTAATGTAACATTCATTTTTCAGATGCGGTAATGTAAATTTTGCACGTCGAAATTCTTGCAACAGATGTGGTAAAGGTATGTTCAAAATAATAATAAAAAATATATTGAGAACAATTAGCGACATTATATCACTCTACTTGTTCATTTGACAGATCGAGTAGATAGTGCTAAAAAGAAAAAACTTGGTCAAGAAATTGGGAAAGTTGCAGCAGAAAAAAGTCGAGGACTATTTAGGTAAATCTGCTTTGGCAAATAAAATATAATTAATTTTCTAAATTAAGAATTATTATTATATATCATAAACGCGTTATATTGTTTGTCTATTTTTACTTTCACTTACTTTTTAAAATTTTAGACTAAATGTAATAATAAAAACTAATAATTTCAGACTTTGCTACATTACCATAAACATTGTTGATGTCTTTTTATAAAATAGAGTAAAGCTATTAACAGATTGGTACAATTAAGACCGAAGGTATAAAGAGAAGAAACAGAAAAACAAACAGCATTGCATATTGTGAAATAAAAACTATACTGATTTTTATTTTGATCTAATATTTAACAATTTCTGTAAAAAGTAACTGATAACACACTTTAGTTCAACTTTTTTCTAAGATGAGAGTTAAAATTAACTTATTTTATTTAATTTTTTTTTAAAGTCTCATTATAAAGTCAGTTTTTTACAAATCTCATTATAACGTCAAAATAAAACATTAATATGATGCATTTGTTGTAAAAGTACCACATAATTTTAACCATAAAAAAGAGAAAAGTAAATTTATTTTTTGCTTTAAAATTAAAAATAAAATTACATTGTCTATTTTAAGTAATATATGATTTCAATAATTTGTCCAGGAAAAAAGTAGTACGTGAATTTACAATGTCTTAAGAATCAAGAATTAGATTTTTGAAAAACATATATTTATACGTTATTATTTTTTTGATAGTGCTGATGATTGGCAGTGCAGTAAATGTGGAAATGTAAATTGGGCTAGACGGCAGCAATGCAACATGTGCAATGCTCCGAAATTCGGTGAAGTGGAAGAAAGAACGGGATATGGAGGAGGCTACAATGATAGAGGAGTAGTTGAATATAAAGAGAGACGAGATGACGATGATGATGAATACGACGAATTTGGTCGACGTAAAAAAAAAAGAAGAGTCGAAAAGAAATCCGACAACGATGTAAAAGATTCAAAGTACAGTAATTCTACTAGAGGAAAGTCGAAAAATATTGAAGATGAGGAGAGTGATGATATTGTGAAGAGTGATACTGATGAAGAACAAAGTAGTAAACAAAAGGTAAGATTATATTTCTAAGCTGAATGAAATAGTAGTATTTATACAAAAAAGTCTTTCTATTCAAAAATTTATGCTTTAATTTTATAATAAGAATTTCATTTATTTTGTAGGATAAGCGATATGTTGAAGAAAAACCAGAGAAAGAGGAGGAAGAAGATGATGAAGATGATGATGATGATGATGAGGATTTATCAAAGTATGATCTCTGTGCGTGGGATGATTTTTCTTCAACACATAAAACGTAAGTATACCTTTTTTACTTTAATTAAATTTTAAATTTATATACTTTATACAATGATATAACAGCATATACTTTATGATATAACAGTATGTATTTCTTTTCATTTTTTAGGATCAATGGAAATGCGGAATCTTTAAATAAATGAGGTTCGGAATAAATTATTTTACTGATTTTAACGAAGAAATTATACAAATTGAACAAATATTGATGTTTTAGTAGGTATTTGATTTTTACACAACAATATTTCATCGACGTTGATTCCTGTTATTATACAATTTACTTTGACATCAATTTTTAAATAATTTATCAAGATTTTGTGCATCGTGATTTATCAGTGATACTTATTTTGGCTTTGAAAAGTTAATGAATATGAAATATTCAGCCAAAATGTTTAGATTTTACAATTCGTGCTATATTTAAGCAAAAAATTCGAATCGTGAATATTTGCGATTTAATGGATACAAACTTAGGCGTTAGTTCTAGTTGGTATGAAAATGCTTCATATGAAATACATGCGATATCCAAATCGTTGTAATTGCGTACGTGTAAACTAATTCGTAACTCTACGAAGCCAGCGAAATATACACAGATACAACGAACGCATCTCTTACATTTATTATAGCAAATTTTTGCATCTTTATAAATGTGATGATAACAGGAAAAAAAACCGTTTGCCCAAATACTTTGAAATTCCTAATAATTTTAAGAGCTTTCAAAAATATGATATTTAAATGAAGCAAACGTAATAAAGAATCTGTTTTTCTTCATCTGTTTTTTCAATTGTTAATTATGTTTTAAATACACCATTTTGATGCCTTTCATTTCAGAGTTTATTCTATAATATGGATTTGTTTTAAAATAAGAGATTAGAACATTAATCTGAAAATACTCATTACAACCATCAAAGAATTAAAAAAATGTTGATTTATAATTATTTATTTTATTCTCTATCGCTTAGATTTGAAATATAATTAATTTTTAAAAAAAAAAAAGACCAAATAAATAAAAATTTTTTCACAATCACATTTTTCACTGGTAGTTTGACTTTTCAAATTCAGTTTATGATTCATTTACATTTTTGTTGTCGAAGCTACTGAGTTTATAAAGATGATCCATACAAATTAAATAGTTTTGACCACAAAATTTTTAAAATATATTTTTATTCAAGAATCTGAAACAACTAATAATTATTTGAAAGAAGTATAATTTCTTTAACACAATTAGTTATTTATCAATTCCGACTAATAATTTTGTCAAGATATTGGTTCCAGACAATAAAACAGCGCAGCACGGAACTAATAAAATATTTACGAGAGCGTATTTGTTGCCACGGAATCCAGCCGCCTCGTGTCTGCCATATCGAAGTCTGCCGGAATATCCTGTCC